>JAFFST010046293.1:21160-33889 GCA_022414735.1 Noturus placidus | reverse complement strand
TATATATATATATATATATATATATATATATATATATATATATATTATATACAGTATATATATTAGTTCCCTGTGTGATGTGTTTGATGTCTATGATCACCTGGTTACAGTAGAAATACGGTATACAGATATTCATCTTTTCTGAAATTTGCCTCCACATTTGAGCCTTTTCAGCTGTTGTTACACTGTTCAAAATATATTTTTTTTATTGTCATGGACATGTCATAGACCTCTACCCCTGAGAAAGTACTTGCTGTTTACTCGTCATTTCAGATGTCTGAGCTTTGCCTTTTATAGAGCTTTGTTGGTGTCACCAAATGCAAACCATTAATTTATGGCTAATTGGTGTCACAATTTTGTAGAGTCAGCGGATGCGAGCGCACATTTTTATTTAAGAAAGTGCAAACAAATAACCAAAACAGAAACATAAACAAGGAACATAAACCAGAATAGGAGATACAGGGTAAAACATGCAGACTATGAGCAAGACTATGCTACACTTGGCTACACATGAGCACGACAATGGAACACACAGAAACAGGAACTTAAATAGAGGTGCTTATTAGGTGTAACACAGAACAAGTGTGAGTGATCAGTGGGACATGTGACATGGTCATGTGACATGCTAGGGCTGATGCATAATGTAGTTCAGCACCAATTTCGGCATTCCCATGACAACTGGTATTCAGCATACAAACTTTTGTAAATCTGGCAGAAAAATATTAATTTGGTTTGCCTTATACATAAAAAATAAAAAAATAAATTACACACAGATTGATACATGAGGCACATTGTTATCCTGGAATATAGAACATCATGAAGAGAGAGTGTTTGCACCCCAGAGTGGCTAGTTCTGTCAAATTTCTGCAGAATTATACACTGTTATACACTGTTATGCAAAGCAGTCATCAGATCTAATGGCTTCCACATGCTTGCTACCCAGAGCATTATGGGTACTACACCATACTTAACAGCTGTCATTGTGGCCTCCTTTGGTTTCCTCCAAACATGCAGTAAATACATTTAGATATATGAAATGTAGTAACTTGGTTTATCACTCCATATCACTTTTTTATTGTTCATGGGTCATGGACTTTGTGCTCAAGGCTTTTGTGCTCTTCATATCAAGTTATGTGTCTCCTTGCTTTGGTCTTTAATACAAAAAGATAATAGTCCTGCCATGAATTGCAGCTTTTCTGTACAGTTGTGTTGAGCGGTTGTTGTGGTTATTTTTGTATCTGTGGTTTTGTGGCTATGGGGCATTTTGGGGCAAGTGGCAACTTTCTTTTATGTCACAGTGTAATACTCAAATGAGCTTGATGCACTGCAAAGAGAGACCAGGAATATGTTCTTTACATGAAAGGATCTTTTTAAATGGACTAAATAAATCTTGATCAAGCAGCATCATTCAATCACAGAGGAGGTATTTGGTTGCTGTGCCCTGGAATGCTGATCTGCCCAATCAAACATGCAGTACACGGTTCTCCAGTTGAAGTGCTTAACAACATAATAAAGTCTGGAAGTGTGCAAATATCAGGTTGTGCAAGTCCTAGTCTGACCTTGAGAGTCCTGAAAACAAAAGGGAGCTAACTGGAGCAGTGGGTGTCCAATGAGAGACAGGTGGCACATCATAAGAAGGCTCTACCACACAGCTGGTTACAGCATGAGACAAGAGCATGCCCTAGGGCATGTGTGTTAAATTCGAGGCCTGTAGGAAAAACACAGCCTGATACCATGATCCAAAAATAAATTAAATATCAGTATCAATAACCTTGAGAATTCACATCAAATCCATAGCAGACTAACTGCCTGCATCCCATTTGCTCCTCTGTACCATACATGTGGGCTCACATCTAACAGGGCTGAAATGCTGGTTCAATCAGATCCGTGTCTAAAGATGATTCAGAAACACATCATGTTGGCCGGTAGTGTTATTCAGTGACTAACCCAAAATAAAATCCTGAAAAGTTGATGGAGAACTAAGACAAGAGTATAGAAATGCATTGCTGCCTTTAGAGAAAAAAAACAACATATTTTATTATGGGAAAAGCATCTTGTTACTACAGGAAATGCATATTATTAGGAATAAAGCATTTCATTTATGATATTATGGATAAATATGTTTTTTTCTCTATTGTTGTTACAATTTAGCCTACATGGTTACCAGCTGATAAAATGGTGGTTCTGATGAAATGGCATGATTAAAAGAATGAGTCATTTTACTTCATGCTTGGCTTAAACCACAATGAAACGTTAATGGCTTCGAATCCTGCCTCCACTCTGCGTTCGCTGAGTTTGCATGTTCTCCCTGCACTTTGGGGGTTACCTCTGGGTACTCCAGTTTCCTCCACCAGTACAAAGACATGCGTTGTAGGCTGATTGGCATTTCCAAGTTGTCCATAGTGTGTGAATGTGTGTGATTGTGCCCTGCAATGCGTTGGCACCCTGTACAGGGTTCCCCTGTCTAGTGTCCCAAATTCCCTTGGATAGTGCACAGTTGCAAGACTTACAAGCAGATCCTGTGATGAAATCGTGGGGTTTTGGACACCTCTTTTTGCGTCAGGTTGGCTTTTGGCCTGAATTTGCTGGGACAGTTGTTTGAAATCTGCACCATTTGTAGATGATTTTCCTTACAGTGGGATGATGTATTTCAAATAATTTGGAGATCTTTTTAAATCCCTTGCCAGACTCATAGGCATCCACAACCATTTTTTCTGAAGGCGTCTTTAGATCTTGGCATGATGAAACCAGACTCCATAATAGCAAAGGGAACACCAGGCACTAGATATAAACAAGTGGTAAAAACAAGACCGTTCCACTTGCACTCCCTAAACAGGTTCTAATCACTGGCACCCAATCTTCAACCCCTGATTCTAATTTTATGGAGTCCATGTGACTGATTGTTTTTTTGTTAATGTGAATTGTGAAAATTATTACAAAATGGCAATTCTATGTGTCATTTGATAGAGTGTATAACCTTTATTAATAAGCACTGTTTCAAAGAGGATCAAATGTTTGCTTGTCCAAATATGTAAAAAAAAAAAAAAAACATTTTTAAAAAGGTTACAATTTCCATAGGGTATACACTACTTATTTTTCACATGCCTGTATGCTACAGTGCATACAGTTTAATAGTTTGTTTAAGCCCTTCTTTTAATTACTATTATCCAGAGTACTTTTTGTGAATTCTAATGTGAATATCCAAGGGTTAAACAATGAAGACACATTTTCACAGCCTTCTTTACTCATATTTACCAAGGGTGGCAATTTTAGTGAAGGACACTGTATGTTAAAAAAAAAAAATTAATAGCCATAGTTTATGGCACTTCAAAGGCTTACAAAAATACTGATGTGGCCAGGGCAGAATTTCAGTTTGATACCAAAACTCTAGAGCATCATCCCACTGAGATAGCGTTTACTACTCTGGCACTGACGAGACACAGCAATGCTTTTCAGTAGTCATTAGGGGATTGGCCCAGCAAGCCAAATGAAACAAACAAACAAACTACACTACATTCCATTTGGAGTGTTTGTCCTCATGGGAAGCCCCAGGGTGAGTTACAGAAATAATGGCTGAGATGGAGCTCATGTAGGTAGGACATGACCTGTCATAGCCATACTGCTCATGCCATATGTCCTTATGCCACAAATGAGACTACCTTACTGTTCCAAATGGCTGTATTACAGTCCAAACAAGCAACTAGCTTATTTAACCCATGCAGGGCGTAAAATGTACTTTGTAATACACCAGATGGCGTGGTGAATTCAGTAATCAGCTACCCATTTTATTTGCCAAAATATTGCAACCCAAAATGTGATGTAAATATATGTATTGATTTATTAATCATATATTAGAATAATATGTACTGTATGTTTCGGAATAACATTTGAGTAATTGAGCAATTGAGTACTGCAACGGCACTATGTGCACTCAGAAAAATGTACCAGTCAAGTGTTTTGTTTGTGTGTGTGGTTACAGTTCTAGCTTTCTATAGCGTGAACACTTCTGACAGGAGACCCTCTGTTGTAGGGTTTTACATAGTATCTTAAATGGTTCCTTTAAACAGACAAACTAAAAATGGTAAATGGTAAATGGTTTGCATTTATATAGCACTTTTTAACCTTAGCGGTTCTGCAAAACTCTTTACACTGTGTGCTGGAAACGTTCTATTCTCTATTCCCTTAGATATGTAGAAGTATGTTTAGGTTAATAGTTCAATGTCTGTATCATGAACTTTTAGATATATCTGCTGTGTACATGCAAGTTAAGAATGTCGCCATAGGAACTTCCTCTTTTCTGTTAAGCAACCATAGCTGTTCAGAAATCTGTACATTCTTGTATTGCCTAAGATGTTTAAGCGTACGTGACCAGATGGTCTAACTTCCATATGATTTCAACACAGCAGTGCGCCTCTGCACGGCTATTTTGCCTATATAAACCTCTGTCATTTTACAATAAATCCGGAAGTCTATTTGAACTATTCTGTGTTTCATTGTGTTCAATCAGACTTTCTCCAGGCCTGTATGCGCTTTGAGGCAAACCGCATCCGCGCTGTAGCATAGAGAGGAGAAACCCTCCACTCTTAAATATTGAAAGGCTAAAGAAGGCTGACGGAGGACAGGAGATAAAAGAAGCTGTTATTTGCTTTATCCTAACACTGTGTCTCATTAACCCATTCAGATTCACACTCACACACCAATGGTAGCAGAGCTGCCATGCAAGGCGCTAGCTTCCCATCAGGAGTAACTTTGGGTTCAATTACCAAGGACACTTGGTATGTGGAGTCACATGGGCCGGGAATTGAACCACCAACCCTACGATTAATGGACAACCCACCCGACCACCTGAGCCACATCAATCTGATGGAAAAAGAAATTATGCTAATTAACAACCACAAAGTGCGCTAAATTCATAACACAGTGATCATGCAGTTACAGATAATATTGTTTTCTGCATTGTTTCAATTTGTCAACACTGAGAGTCTTGTCAAAATGTTAGCTTGGATAACTTACGACCTACTATGCCAGCATATGGCTTAGCTAAGTTTTACAAGGTATTTCTAGGGGGCAGTGTTGGCTCAGCAGTTAAAGTCCCAGCACTGCCAAGCTACTACTGTTGGGCCCTTGAACAAGGCCCTTAAGCCTCAAATGCTCATCTGTATAAATGAGATAAATATAAGTCACTCTGGATAAGAGCGTCTGAGTCTGATTATATATATATATATATATATATATATATATATATCTCACTAAATTCACCATGTGTTTTGATATGACGGTTATATGAACGTGTGTATGTTGGTACTGAGATATAGCACTGCAGAATAGCACCCACTGAACAACTGCCAACACCATCTATATCTCACATTTCAGAAAGAAATAACCATCGTGAGCTTTTTAAATGACTATTTATGTGTTAATATTATTCAGCAAGTGTATATACACATACAAAGAGTGTGTATGTGTACACCTGCTGTACATCTGCCAGCTTCCTACCTCTCCTCTTGGAATCCTTTTTGACACTGGGTCTGGCAGCAGGCTGGAGCTCGGCCTCTGTTGACATATTAAGTGGTTATTCCTGTACTGTGCGGCTGGGTGCCTGTGGCTGGCTCATCCAGAGGGGCTTCCCCACTGCCTCACGCTCACTTGGCCGCTGCCTCTAGCCTCGACGCTGCATCTCGAGTTCTCCCTGTAGTGGCTGCACACACAACACATGAAAAACATTTAAAGGACCTCTGTGGGAAAATGTCATAACAATGATATTTTTATTGATTAGCATGCCTTGGAAGATATATAAATGATATAACTGCATTTTAGGAATGTATGCTTGTAATTTGAAATGTCCTAACCTCCAACCATCACACCAATGACTTTTCAGACTATTAGATCAGGACTGGCAAACACGCAAAAACTAAAGGCGCCAGCTGACTGGAACATTTTAATGAAAAAGGATGTTGACTTCTGCCCTCTCAGGAAAAACAGATTCTAAACTGGTGATAGTGTTACTGGTGTGGTACCATTAAGGGTATATATTTTCTACCTAATATAATTGTAGGGGAATCATTATGGGCCACTGTTGAACCTTTGCAGGTACATTTCAATGTTTGTATCTTAAAGAAAGAAAAAGTACACATAAAGTACTCTTAAGAACCTTAAGGGTTTCAGAGAGATCTTGAGAAGATCAGCAGAATATAAGTGTGACAGTTTTGTTCCCATACTCCCTTACACATCCCAGCCATCCATCCATCCATCCATCCAGCCATCCATCCATCCAGCCATCCATCCCATCCATCCCATCCATCCAGCCATCCATCCATCCAGCCATCCATCCCATCCATCCATCCATCCAGCCATCCAGCCATCCATCCATCTATTTTCTCTGCCTCTAATCCTACACAGGGTCGCAGGAAGCCTGGAGCCTATCTCAGGGGACTGGGCATGAGGGAGGAAACCAGAATACCCGAGAAAAACCCCTGAAGCACAGGGTGGGGGAATCAAACCACCAACTGTGGAGGGTCAAGGCAAGTGGAGGGCAGAGGGTTCTCCAGGAAGTTGGGAACGTGTGGCATAGGTCCGTATCCATACAGGTATATGCAAGACTGTAAGGCACAGTCAGAACTAGACTATGTAAAACTTTGCTCTGTTCTGCTTCATGCTTAACTTCCTCATTTGTCATTAGTGCATTGTGGAGCCAAACGCACTTTCAGATACACCTCCACCTCGACTACCTCAATCCTACACCAATTCAGCTGACTCCTGGTACCACTTGGGCAGTAAGCATCACCTTTCATGTTTTAATTGGTCTCACTGGCACGGTGGCATTTCTGTAAAATGACAGATCAAAAGCTTTGCTATATACCAAGCAGAATATGAGGAAAAGCTCAGGGACTAGCATGTAGCAGCCTGCTTGCCTTGCAGCACTATACCACTCTGATGATGAGCAAAGAGCTATCATTATGCAACCAGTTCCCAAAAAAAATATTTACTCATATTCAAGCAGGTTTTTTGTTTGTTTGTAGTTTTATTTGCAATATTGTTGAGCATTTCTGGAAATGATCCAGATAATTAGTTCCAGGCAAGGAGAGGAATTATCTCATTTTGTTTTACAAAAGTTAAATCCCAAACACAATATAACAGGGAGCTGCACCTCGAAAGGAACGTCCTCACAAATCCGGGACTAAGAATTAGAGCTCCTTCTAAGAAGTGCTGTGGTGTAAGCCGGAGCAGAGAGGATTTACACAGCCATTTCATAGCCAGAGCTGGAACCCGGAGGCCTGAGACAGAGCCACTGCCTGGCCACGTGCCTCTCATTGTGTGGAGAGCATTTAATTCCAAATGGAGAGAGCGTGTAGCCTAGCACCAGGGAATCACACAGCACTCTTTATCTGTGCGAAACACACCGAGAGCCTGCAAGTCCATCCAATTACTGTCATTATCTCCCTGAGAGACAAACACAGAAAGCAAGAGAGAGTTTCAGGTGACCAGGGGGGGGGGGTTGTATGTCTTTTAGTACAACCGTCTCTGTTAGATTCTCCTGGTTTTTGGTTCTGAGCCATACTAAGTAATTAAGTTTTAAGATGGATCAACGGAATATTTTTGTAGGAATGTTTTTGTAGTTTAAGCTGAAAAGTCCTGATTATAAAGATGTCCAAATATGCAAGATGATTGTCTTTTATTCTCAGAATGAAACGGTTACTTCACAGGTCTTTGGGTTTCTACTGCAGGAGGACTCTTTGACATTCTATGCTGAACCCTACAACATAGAGTTTCTCTTTCCGAAAAGGTTTCAAGCAGAATCCTTTCAAACAACGTGAGGTATAAATTTGTCTGAGAACGTATACTGTCCTTAGCAAGGACACTGGTACAGCCATGCACCAGAGCAGAGAAGTCCACTGAAATCAGAAGCCAGGGTTCTTGCTTTTTAGTTACTCTTGGTAAACACGGGGTAATGACGGAGCAGCAGGCTCAGATGTACTTCCAGTTCCAGGGAAAAGATCCTGAGCATTAGGTACAGTATCTTTTCAAAAACTAAATACTATCATCAGAAAGAGGACAAAAATGTCGTTGCTCCTCTATAGACCAGCATCTGCAATAAATAACAGAGCAGTTTAATTTAATCAATTTGTATAGCGCTTTTTACAATGGACATTGTCTCAAAGCAGCTTTACAGAAATATCATTTTTACATTTACAAGCGACTTACAAATGAGAGCACATTCACACACCAATGGTAGCAGAGCTGCATGCAAGGTGCTAGCTTGCCATTGGGGGCAGCTTAGGGTTCAGTGTCTTGCCCAAGGACACTTCGGCATGGGATCACCCGGGCCGGGATTCGAACCGCCAACCCCACGGTTAGTGGATTAGTGGACAACCCGCTCTACCCACTGAGCCACAGCCGCCTTAGACCAGCTTTAACAGTAAAAACCTCTGAAAACCTCTGTTTCTGAAAGGAAGCACTCCCTGTTATATTGGACACTTCCATACTAAAACTGTGTACTGGTCAGCACTACACTGTGACTTACTATGCCTATTGCCCTGTTTCAGTAGGACTGTACTATCTTGTGTTGTTTGCACATGTTTGCAGATCTTATGTAGTTCCGTGTCGTCTCATGTGGTTAGTGTGTTGTTTTATTTAGCACCGTCATACTGGAGGAACCTTGTTTCATTTCAGTGCGTACTGTACCAGTTGTATATGGCTGAAATGATAATAAAAGACTTGACTTGGATTTCTCAGACAAACTGAAGGACCCTTTATCATACTACGAAGAACCATATTTCATGATACAATGTACTGTGCTCTGATCCTTCAGGGATCCTCCAAGTATACACACAACTAGACAATTCTATATGATGCATTCCTAGGCCGTTTTGATGTTTGCATTTGTTTCTGGACACTGGAACATTTTTTGAGTCCAGGAACAGTCAGAGGTCCTCTTGAAAATGGTGGTCTGGGGTTCACTTTCACCAAACCTTCGGTCCACATTATATATAAAACCCGACTTTCATAGAACGGGAGTGCCGTAATTAGCTCACGTTTGTGGTATGAGTGCCTGCACTGAGAGCACTGCAAAAAATGAATGTCTCCTGCCAATCTGCATGGCTAAAAATCCTCTATTATGAGAACAGCTCCTCATTTGCAGGTATTCCTGCACAATACATGACGCCACGCATCTAAAAAGCTCTTCATCAGTTGTGTGGTGGTACCACAGGACAAAATATGAGTAGTGCCTACCATTTTACAGACCTGTGTGCACAAACTGCTCAGTCAAAAAGAATTCTTCAATGTGGATACAAACATGCAATTAAGATCCCGTTCCCCAGGCAAGAATCAGTCCTGAGTAAAGGCTCAAGTATTCGGCCAAGTGTAAAAGCCATTAGACTTTTCAAACAGTGTCTACACATCTGTGCATGAAATTTAGTCCTAATGATAGACAAATCCCACAATATGCAGGTCTGACAGAATATCACTGTGATAGAGATATATGAACTAAACTAAACTAAGGAGTGTTTTTTACTTGATTTAGCTATAGGCACTATTTCTTAGGTCAAATACGAAAGAGCTGCCTTACTCGCCCCCATGATGTAATTGATGCCGATTCCTGTCAATGTGACAAGCCATTCTCCTTTTGCTGTAGCTTGCTGTGAATATGAGGCGAGGCAATGAAATGACCGGTTAGCAACCAAATGGCACTTTTTGTCACCAAAAAACCTTTCAGGAGGAATGTAGGCTTTGTGATGGACGCCCACTTGCACGCCACTGGAAGTAATAGTACAACCTAAGCTAAAGTATTAGTCTACAAATAGACTAAATCAATCTTTCAAGGGAATCCATGACCCTGCTTACCCACACATGCACACACACGCACCAACTCCACCAGACATTCAGCTATACTAATTGTTCTCTCCTGAGGCGAGAAAGAACTATTTTGAAAATCTAGGCTAAGGTCTCCTCCGGGACATGCCACATATTCTGAGACAGAGGGAAGAGAGCAAGCAAAGGCACAAGTCTCTGTCTTTACACTGTCTGAGACACCAGTGACTAATGCTTCCTCCATGCCTGCAAAACAGAAACCAAATTCGCTTTTGCTGTTTTCCAGTCTTGACACATTCCTCATCTTTATAACTTGACCACAGCTCTGCCGAGGACGCTATACACTATCTGATGTCTGAGAGGAGATAACATGTCATTAGTTTTGTCCCCGATGATTCCGCTTAGCTGCGGCTATCTCTTAAGGTCAGATATTTTCCTGCTACCACCCTGAAAATGGGATACACACAACAACCAGCCTTTGCCACAGGAGACTGGGCCTGTTTTACTTCTAATCAGCAAAATCCCCAATCTTGAATTAACATGTTTGCATAGTTAAAGAAGACAGACATATGTGCATTTCTCCCTATCCTGATATTAACAGGAAGCTCCTTCCTTGTGTACATCAATCAGAGGAAGAGCGCTTAATTTAATCATCTATTTCCACAGTAATTACACTATTAACAAATTTGCATTTCGCATACCAAACAAAATGCAAGCAGTGTGCACCATGCAGCGGATACAGTAATTAACCCTGTCACTTTGGCTAAATGGTTAAAGAATAGCATGGCTTCTGTGTTAGAAATATGCACCACATGTCATGACTGCGATTAGAAATAGTGAGTGGGTGGATGCATGGAAGAAGAAGCTAATAACTAATGATGCATTTAAAATAATGAAGAAGAACATACCTAATTTGCGTCAATTGGGCTACACTTTGAGACCTGAGACCAAGTTTAAACTGCAACGAACTCCAAAATGACACCAAAAAGGGAAATGCTCTGTAACATCATGACAACTTTCTGAAACTAAAAGCAGCATGTTGTCATAGAGCCCTTTGGGAGTGTTTCAACCCCTACAAAAAAAAAAAAAAGCTGATGATGCCAATGTTACAGATATCATTCACTGTGCCAGAACTTGAAGAGGATGTGTAGCAGACGGTGGAAACTTGGGAAGGAGGAAAAGCAAGAGCAAGAGGAGAGGGAGCAGGCATTAAATTGGATGGACGTGAATAGTACGCTGCCAGAAAACACACTTAATCCTCATAAATCATACAGCACCAACGGGAAGACGGTGCCAGAAGCACTGGGCACTGTGGCCAGTTGTTTAAGCCTGTGTTGATGCTCAATCCCCTGCCTGAATCTGCGGCCGGGCTACTATACTGAGCATCCTGCATCTAGCTCCAAAAGCCTGCTCTAAGATGAGATGATGCAATTTAATGCAACGTTCAAGCGTATGTATTCAGCGTTCCACGCACTTCCATGCATGTCCTTAAACTTAGGCACACGGATGCTCTCAATAAGTATAGCTGTTTCTCTAAACAGGATATCCATTCTCTTGTTTTCCATAGTAGTACACTGAAATAGCAACAAACAAAAGCACACACACACACACACACACACACACACACACACACTCCCCATCACTGCATGACAGGCATTGTTCTCTCTCCCCTCAACATCTGTGCTGTAACGTTGTTCACTTTGCTGATTGGTGCATGTGCAGGGAATATATCAAACAAAAAAAAAAAAAAATTGTTGATTCTGTATTGATATATCTTGTTGTACTCTGAAAAGTGTATGAGAATCAATAAAAATTGTTATAACAAAAACATTTTTTAGGAGACATGCAAGAAGTTGGTATACGGTACCTTCTAAGTTAGAAGAGAGTTGTAAATATGTACAGAAATATACACTCACTGCAAGTCACATTCATGCAATTATCTAATCAGGCAATCATGTGACAGCAGCTCAATGTATAGCAGCATGCAGATACAGGTCAAAAGCTTCAGTTAATGTTCAAATCAAACCTCAGAATGGGGAAAAATGTGATCTCAGTGACTTTAACCATTGGTGCTTGATAGACTGGTTTGAATAATGCTGATCCCCTGGGATTCTCAAACCTAGTTCAGTGGTCACCAAGCCTCTTCCTTGAGATCTAACTTCCTGCAGGTTTCATCTCCAACCAAAATCGAACACACCTGTTTTATTTGATCAAGAACTTCTTAAGGCAATGATTAGATGGTCAGGGTGGGCACGATTATGGGTGGAGCTAAAGTCTTCAGGAAGGTAGATCTCCAGGAACATGGTTGGTGACCACTGCTCTGGAGTTTACACGCAATGCTGTGAAACAACAACAACAACAACAACAACAACAACAACAACAGCAAAAACATCCAATGAGTGCTAGTTCTGCGGTTGGGCTACAACTACAGACCAATACTATACTGGGTTCCACTAATATCAATCAAAAAACAGGAATCTGAGGTTGGCACAGTCTCACTGAAACTGAAACATATCTGTATGTTCAGACCTACAGATATTTAGAATAATATCATTTAATATTTATTATGGAATGTAAAGTTACACACTGTATTTATTGATATATATATATATATATATATATAGATAGATATATACAGTGGTCTGCAAAAGTTTGGGCAACCTTGTTTATTTCAATGATTTTCCTTCATAAATCGTTAGTTCTTAGGATTAAAAAAATCAGTTAAATATATCATATAGGAGACAAACACAGTGATATTTGAGAAGTGAAACGAACTTTATACCATTTACAGGAAGTGTGCAATAATTGTTTGAACAAAATTAGGCATGTGCATAAATTTGGGCACTGTTGTCATTTTACTGATTTCAAAATCTTTAGAACCAATTATTGGAACTCAAAATTGGTTTGGGAAGCTCAGTG
>JAFFST010046293.1:5411-15548 GCA_022414735.1 Noturus placidus | reverse complement strand
TGCTGCTAAGGGTGGCCCAACCAGTTATTAGGTTTAGGGGACAATCACTTTTTCACACAGGGCCATGATGGTTTGGATTTTTTTTCACCTTTAATAATAAACACCTTCATTTACAAATTGCATTTTGTGTTTACTTGTGTTGTCCTTGACTATTGTTTAAATTGGTTTGATGTTCCGAAAGACTTAAGTGTGACAAACATGCAAAGGAACAGGAAATGAGAAAGGGGGCAAGCACTTTTTCACACCACTGTATATGAGCCAGGGTACGTTTTTTTTTTTGGTTGGTTGTTTTTATTATTGTGGGTGTTGGAATTTTAAGGGTAAGTTATGTGTTCATGGAAGAGGTGGGTCTTTAGCTGTTTTTTGAAGATAGTGACAGATTCTGTGGTCCGGATTGAGGTTGGAAGTTCATTCCACCACTGAGGTTAGTGTGAAGGTTCTGGAAAGGGACCTTGAGCCACAATACGTAGGTACTACTAAGTATCGGTCGTTAATTGATCGCAGATTGTGTGATGGACCATAAACCTCAAGGAGAGAGTTGAAGTGTGCTGTTCAAGACAAGTTCTTTTATGCGAGCATCAAGGCCTTGAATTTGATACGGGCGGCTACAGGAAGCCAGTGGAGCGAGATGAAAAGGGGTGTGATATGGGTTCTTTTGGGCTGGTTGAAGAAGAGGTGTGCTGCTGCATTCTGAATCATTTGAAGGGGTTCGATGGAGCTGGCTGGGAGGCCAGAGAGTTGCAGTACTAGCTAATATTAAATAGCT
Organism: Noturus placidus; assembly: GCA_022414735.1. Lineage (NCBI taxonomy): Eukaryota > Metazoa > Chordata > Actinopteri > Siluriformes > Ictaluridae > Noturus > Noturus placidus. Next base: position 14,782 of record JAFFST010046293.1, on the reverse strand, counting down.
AATGAATGTATGAATGTATTCCCTACAGATAACCATACCCCCAGCCCTACCACCCATCCTACAAACAGTCCTACCCCAGCCCTACCACCGGTCCTACCACCAGTCCTAAAACCAGTCTTACCACTGTTCCTGCCACAACTCCTACCCCAGCCCTACCACTGGTCCTGCCACCAGTCCTACCACCCTTGCTACCACCAGTCCTACCACCTGTCCTACCCCAACCCAGCCACCAGTCCTACCACCAATCATACTACCAGCAATGATACCAAATTTAACACACCTGCTCCCCATTCACACCTGAGACCTCGTAACACTAACAAGTCACATGACACCGGGGAGGGAAAATGGCTAAGTGGGCCCAATTTGGACATTTTCACTTGTTGCCAGTGGTTTAGATATTAATGTCTGTGTGTTGAGTTATTTTGAGGGGACAGTAAATTTACACTGTTACACAAGCTGTACACTCACTACTTTACATTGTAGCACAGTGTCATTTCTTCAGTGTTGTCACATGAAAAGATATCATCAAATATTTACACACATGTGAGGGGTGTACTCACTTTTGTGAGATACTGTAATGATTATGAGTATGTACATTGTGTAATTAATGTGTGCAATAAGTGTAATTAGTTGTGGGTGTAAAATGTCCATTCAAACCAGATGCACACTAGAAATTCCTGCCTATTTTCAACCAGTAAACTCTAATCTAATTTAATGTCAGATGACTCATGCGTCTGTACAAGTGTGCATGGTGCAGAGACCAGGGTTTCTGTCTTGTGTTGTTTTCAGGTTGACAGACTACACCTGCTAGCAGGGATTAGCACGAAGCTCTTGTTTGCTCACTAACACACGTCACAACAAAGCACAACTTGGCAGAAACATCTCTCCATCACCGCTCTCCAGGTGTTTGTTCACCGTTGTGTTTATATAGTTGATTAATGGGTTTACGGTTGTGTACTCACAATGCATTAATTGAACGTCCAATGTTCTGAGACCTTGCTGTCCTCGGGTTAAGTTTGCCGGCTCAGAAAGAAGAACTCGGCTAAATCTGGTTATCATAATTGAGGCTGTGTGTGTGTTAGCAGTCTTCCTGTAGCCAATTTATCAAAACAGAGAAAAAACAAACTTAAATCGTTATTCTGAGAGCGATTACCGAAGAGAACGAGATTAGAGTTGATTCACATCTCTTTTTCTCCCTCACTCTCATTTGTGCAGAGAGAGAACCATGGCAGAATCAAACAGTCTCATCCTTCTTTAGGAAAATCCAGTGTTATAGATGGAGAGGACAACAAAAAGACAGAAATCCTGCTCACCGATGAGTTGTGACTCTTCAGTTTAAATGTAATCTGGACTTGCTTGTCACCTGTTCCTCACGTGCAGCTTTTGTGAGGTGAGAAAAACAGCAAGGAGAAAAAGAAGTAATGAAAAAAGATTGTCTGTGTATAAATTTGCCTTAATTAGTGATATCTGCCCTACTTTTATTCTGTTCCGTCATTAGACTCTACGCACTTAATGTTCTTTTTTCACACTCCTTTCACCTGTACAAAGGACAGCAGTATTTGATTCCTCATTGTTATTCTTCTCATATTACTTCTATTAAAGCGGGCCACGGAAATATCACCGGGAATTAAGCAGAAGAATATATATATATATATATATATATAATTCATTTATTTTTATTTTATTTTTTTTCCAACAAAAAAACCTCCCTTTTTCAGGAGACTGTATTTTAAAAATAATTTTGTCAAATCCAAATAATCTTTACAGATATTTATCCGAAAGGATTTAAAAGATGTTTTTCATGCTTGTTAAACAATTATTGTAAATGCACCCGTGGAACAGTCCTTAAGAAACTAACATTTTTCAGTCAGTAGGCAATTAAGGTCACAGTTACAGTAACTTAGGACACTAAAGAGATCTTTCTACTGACTCTGAACAACACCAGAAGAAAGATGTCTAGGGTTCCTGCTCACCTGTGTGAACATGCCATAGGCCTGCTGCAGGGAGGCATGAGGACTGCAGATGTGTCCAGAGCAATAAACTGCGACGTCTGTAATGTAAGATGCCTGAGACGGTGCTACAGGGAGACAGGAAGGACAGCTGATCGTCCTTGCAGTGGATAATTACATGTAACCGTGTGTCCCTACAGACATGATCGAGAACTTACAAATGCCTTGGTGGAAGAGTGGAGTAACATCTCACAGCAAGAACTGACCAATCTGGTGCAGTCCACGAGTATGAGATGAACTGTAGTACTTAAAGCAGCTGGTGGAATCACCACGTAGAGAACTCTATGGTCAGGGACTCATTATTCCATTTCTGTTCATCAAATGTCTGTGAAACTCGTTCAGTTTATGTCTCAAATGTTGAATATTTTATTGTTAATTCAAATATTTACAAGTTAAGAATATGTGCTAGGGAAAAAAAGTGGTTGAATGTGAGAGGACGTTTCTTTTTTTGCTGAGTGTGTATATACACTATACATACATCCTGGAATTGATGAACTATAAAATTCACATGAGAATATCTCCAAAACCATTTTAGTGAAGTAATGTTTTTTTTAGATATACTGTTGTATTGTTGTAAATAACACTAAGGGACAGGTACATAAAGCTCTGAAACAGCGATTTTGGTTTCATGGGCACTTTTCATGAATAGTTACAAAGATTTGATTCAGTAAAATGAGCTGTAATGCCCAGTACTAATTATCAAGAAGGGGGAATTAATACCATATGAAAACAGCTTGGCTCCCTGTCTGGGGTACTTATGTATGATTGGACTTACGTTTTGAGACAAAGACAGTGTAAAATTAGCCCTGATATCACACAGCATACGCCTCTGTGATCTAAACAACCTGATCAAAACATAAGGAAGTATTACGTAACTTCTCATAGTATAGGACCTTCCTGCGCTCTGGACCTGAGGAATCTGCTGTATAAAGAGGAATGACATTATTAATTATTCAGAAGATGTAAACATATTGCACAATGCAATCTGACGAAGAATGACAAAGCTAGGGCTCCCAGAAGATCTGCTAGCGAATCGGTTGCTTTCAGAGTTGCTTTCCACACAATTTCCCCATCATCCAGACCCCAAGCTAGAGGCAGAGACTCCATAGTCACGTCTGTGCATCACTGTCACAGCGTATCTTTTCTGCTTTCCCAAACTCACTAAATAATGGAGACATTCACAACCGCTTTCTGCCAGTCTCTCACAAAAAAGACATCTGGACAAGAAAAAAAAAAACCACTACCCCAGGGGCCCTTACTGATCATTTGGAGTTTCTGCAGGAGTGTTAAAGACGTGCTAATCGCTCAGTATGGTGGTGCTTGTGCATCACACTGAAAGCTGATGTCATGGTACACCGAGCTCAATTTGGATTAAGAAGATTAGTAAATGATATCAAATTGACCCTATGAAAAAGACCACCAAGCGATTTTTAAACGTGCTTTTCTTGGTTAGGAAAATCTGCAATCACACCAAACTTGTTGCAAATCCCCTGACATAAGTGGTCACAGAAGACTTGCAGCTAGGTATAAGCAATTTTACAACTCAGAGAAAACAAGAGTGCGGGACATTTGTTATTCTTTGGAGGGAAAAAAAGGATTTAGAGTAATAAATAGATGTGTGGAACTCCTGCCCTCTCAAGACAACTGCCATTGGCTCCTAATCTGAATTCAATAACAGATAGTTAAATATTTTATGGGGCGCAAAGTGTGGATAATTGGTGAGCTTAAATGACATTTTATCACTCCAAGTTGTGGAATGTTGAAGCTTTACCTCAGTGCAAGCTGCTAATCGGTAGAGGGCTGCTTTTGATTGGGATCAATCAGGTGACTCGTTCAGAGACTTTTAGATTCGTTTTCAATTTCCACGCTTGCACTGACAATGGGCCTCTAATATATTCGACTGGGCTTAGAAGAGGAAAACAAAGAGAGGAAAAGAGAGAGAGAGAGAGAGAGAGAGAGAGAGAGAGAGGAACGAGGTAGGGTAGGATTGTGGAGGCCTCACAGGCTTTATTTTAAGATGTCCATTATGAAATTTGGAATAGTACAATAAACTCAAAATTAACTGACAATATCACTTTTATCAAAAGGTTTTTTTTTTTTGTTTGTTTTTTTTTTATTTATTTTTTTTATCAAATGTAATATTGCTGATTGTTTTGGTACAGTTAAATTGCTAAATCCTCAATTTTGGCTCTTCCTATAGTCCAAATGGTACACTCGTGTTCCTTGAAGTCCTCAAGGCCATATTGTATATTTTAGTGCTCAAAAGGGTGCTCTCTTGAATGTGCTTTTTTAGTGACACCCACACTGGCACAGACAAAACAGTGATCTCCTACCCAATACCTCTTGTGATTTTGGCTAGGACCAATCACAGCAGATGGGGTAGTTAACAGTAGAGAGCAACATGGCAGATGCAACAACATTAAAGCCAATAATGAAAAAAAAAAAACAGATATTTAAATGTTTATTAAACTGTCTCCTGTCATTCATTTACCTTTCCATTGAGCACCATTACAGTTATAGCTCATGTGGGACAAAAAATTGAAAATAGCAGATTAAACATAGCACTATTGGTTATTCTATTCCATCTATAATGGTTTGACGTACAGCGCTATCATGTCCTATCATTATATGTGAAATTATATCCAGGAGAAAAATCATGCCATGATGTTTAGGTCATAAACATAAGCACATCAGGACAAGTAGAGCACTAGCACTGACACAAAATGTATCATTTTAATGATTAAATTGTTCAATTATGTAACAAGAGTCGTATTGGGCTGTGTTCAAATTTGGCACCTTAAGTTCAAAAGTTACACTGCTAGATTAAGTTAGACTAAAAGTCTTAGGCAAAGATTCAGATAAATATCAAATAGTAATTATATTGCACATGTATAGTGATATATTGCACATGTTATTAAGGATTATGGAATGAAATCTGTGCCAAACGTATTGAACGTAACTTTTCAAGAAATTAACACAAATATACCGGGTGATCCCATGCCGAAGTGTCCTTGGGCAAGACACTGAACCCTAAGTTGCCCCTGATGGCAAGCTAGCACCTTGCATGCAGCTCTGCTACCATTGGTGTGTGAGTGTGCACTCATTTGTAAGTCGCTTGTAAAAAAAAAATGTACATGCAAAAATGATATTTCTGTAAAGCTGCTTTGAGACAATGTCCATTGTAAAAAGCGCTATACAAATTGATTAATTAATTAATTAATTAATTAATATACAATGAGAGAAGAGAAACTCTCTGAAACTGGAAACAGAGAGCTCAGTGTCAAAATGTTCTTCAAATAAACTGCAATCTTTTGTAACAGTTTTCGTTTACGCACCACAAGTTTGCTTTGCCATTCTGGAACAGATCTCTGGTGTGGCCGGGGTTTAATGGCGATCTACTTTCATCGGCTGGTGAGATTCGGATCGATGGCTCCCTGACCAGGAAGTAGAGACTTCAGTGGCGTGAAATTTGGAGAGCGTTCTGGGTTGCGGTTCTCTGTGTAGTTATAGTGTTTGTACTTTGTAATGAAAATTACTTACTTACTTACTTAGTCAGTGCATTAGTTCGTAATTAATATTTGAGGTTTAGGTCTCATACGACTATTTTTTTTACCAGATGAGCTCTCAGGAGCGGCACGGAGGGTTATCATCACCCTCCTCCTTCTCCTGTTCAGCTGGACACTAGAGCTATCGATCCAAATCTCACTAGCCAATGAGAGTAAATAGCTGTTCAGCTACACCCACACGAGATGTTTGTGCCATAATGGCGAGCGTAAATAAAAACTTTCTAAGCATAGGCAAAAACCATAATTAGTGAAAACAAAGCTTAGAAAACTGTTACCAAAGAACGTTGCTTATTGGAAGACCATGTTAATTTTTTGCGAGTGAGTTCACTGTCGTCTTATTGTATTTTTTTTCCCATTTGTTGAAAAGTTATGTTCAATATTTCATTTTTTCCCCCAAACGTGTTATTCTCATAAACTGCATGCAAAAAGGATATAGGATGACGGCTTGCTTTTAGTAGGCCTAGGTGAGGTTTCTAATTATACTATAATAATTGATGAGCCAAGAAAAGTTTGTCCTCAATATAAATATTGTCGGTAATTAACATTCCATATACTTTGGTCTCCTCTGTGCTTAGCAAAAAAAAAGCCTCTGCAGGGACGATTAAAAACAACAAATGAATTCATATTATACACCAGTTAGCTCCAGTCCACTAATCTGATTGGTCGAGCAACGTTCCAAGAGTGCTTATATTAAGTAAAACCACACTGGGATGTTTCACTGTGTGTATCACTTCCAAGGGCGTAACCATGGTATGGACATTGGGGGGTCCAAGCGCTTGGACATTGGGGGGTCCAAACTTTCCTCACTTGTGTTCACAGTGAACTCGGCGGGAGGATGAGCATGTGAATGTACCGTTAATGGTCAAAAACTGGAACTGACATTAGCCTGGATATTAAGGTGTCTAGTTACGTCCTGTCTGAAAAAAAGCTGCTGTCTCCATTTCTTACCGACTGAGCCTCTAAAATACATCACCGAACTTGTGTTGAGTATCGGCGAAACCAAGTGTTCAATTGGAGGAGGGGAGGGGCACACTGATTTTCCTTAACAAACGTGAACATATTAAAAAATAATAGAAATAAATAAATAGATAATAGGGGCAGTTGTAGCGCAGTTGGTAGAGTGGGTTGTCCACAAGTCATAGGGTTGGCGGTTCGATTCCCGGCTCATGTGACTCCACATACCGAAGTGTTCCTGGGCAAGACACTCAACACCAAGTTGCCCCCGATGGCAAGTTAGCGCCTTGCATGGCAGCTCTGCTACCATTGGTGTGTGTGTGTGTGTGTGTGTGTGTGTGTGTGTGTGAGTGTGTGTGTGTGTGTGTGTGTGTGTGTGTGAATGTGTGAATGAGACACAGTGTAACGCGCTTTGGATAAAAATGCTATATAAGTGCGCCATTTACCATTTAGATAAATAAAATAGAATAGATGAAGAAAAGACAGATCCGTTGGCATGGAAAATTAAAGCGGAACATATAGAAAATATTTCCTCCTGTATATTGGGAGGGGGGGGGCAGATTGGTATTTCCTCAACATTGGGGGGGGGGGTCACGACCCCCCCAAAGAGTGCGTGGATACGCCCATGATCACTCTGCATGTCTGGGTTCGTTACGTCAAATTCCACTAGATGGAAGCGGTAACTACAGTAGTGTTAGCAACATCATCAGCAGACATGGCAAATGTTACTTTTCATGAGAATAACTTTTGACTTGAAGTACGTACTCGTGGCAGTTGAAGACGAAAAGCAAGAAGGGAAACCAAATGTGAATGTAGAATGTAGAAATTAAGAAATCAATGTGAGCTAGCCAACAGGTTTTAACATGAGAGAGGCTTCTTTGGGATCTATTTCCGCTAGCGGAGCAAAAATAAACAAAATATTTGGTCACACCATGTCTGAAATGTCAGTCACTCGATATTCATTTCTTGTTTGTAGAACTGTTGTATAAAAGCAATATCGCACGGTTGTGATTACCTGCAGCACTCCTGCATATGTCCGAATCACAGCTACAGTATATTTATATTGCCTTCTGATGCCATTCCACAATGTTTGAGTATATTGTCGTTGTGCAATCTATATTTGTGCAAAACTATATTTTCAACACAACATGTGATTGCATCAAACTATCAGACAGTGGTGCTGGACTTAATACTGCTCAAGACCTGTTTTGGAGGCACAAGTAGGACCTACACAAGGTTAGGCAGGTGATTTTAATGTCATGGCTGATCGGTGTATACAGTATGAGGCATATACTGTGAAGCCATTACATGATTCTCTTGCTGCAAAGAGTAGCTGACATTCACAGCTACACATTAGCCAGCAATGAAAATAAGACGGTATTACCTCACATTACAGATGAAAGATGTTTATGACTTATACAGACAGTGTTTAAAGTGCACTTATTATGGTTTTTCAAATATTACCTTTCATGCAATGTGTTGTCATTCACAAAACTGTTTGTGAATGTAAAACAATTTGCAAAGTTTCAAAAATCAAAGTACACGACAAACGGAGTTGTTGACTCCCAAAAATGGTAAATGGCGCACTTATATAGCGCTTTTATCCAAAGCGCTTTACACTGTGTCTCATTCACCCATTCACACACCAATGGTAGCAGAGCTGCTATGCAAGGCGCTAACTTGCCATAGGGGGCAACCTGGGTCTTGCCCAAGGACACTTCGGCATGTGGAGTCATCCGGGCCGAGAATCGAACCACCAACCCTACAACTAGTAGACAGCCCGCTCTACCGCCTGAGCCACAGCCGCCCAAAAAAGAAAGAACAGATTCTGAACATCTTAAACGAGTCGTTAGTGATTTCAGACTTTACTTCCTGTACTAACTTACGTAGGTTTGTAACTAAAAGCCCCGCCTTTGGTCTTCATCGGCTGCCCGTTGACAGCGGTAGACCAATCACAGCTGACTGGGACATCTGACCAATCAGAGCAGATTCTGAAAGGAGGAGTTTAGAACGAATCTTTTAGAGCGGATCATTGAACGAGTCGATTGTGACACTGGGGGCAAAAAATTTAATGCTGCAGTTTAAATTATGAGCACATTAAAGTGTTTTTTGACCTTGGATACGTTTAAATGTATTGTATGAAACCTTTAAAACAAAATTAGGCACGTTTCAAATCCATAATAGGTGCACTTTATACTTAAAACATCATAGTTAGCTCACTGAGGCTCTCATTACTGTTGCCGGTCTGCTTTGAATTCTTTTATCATAAAACTGTTTGCTTTGCACTCTCCAAAGGGACTCTCCAAACATATCATAAAACTCCAAATATTGTGATCATCCTTCTTACTGTTCCCTTCTCACACACACACACACACACACACACACACACACACTGCAGCAGCAGCAGTGTGATCACAACCAGAGAGTGCGTAAAGAGCACTGCTTGTGCAGATGAGCTGTCAGCTCAAGTGTAATCATTCTACTGCAAACTCTAACACCTCAGCTGTAAAGTGTTAATATGTGTTTGTACACACAAAATACACATCAGCACACAACAACAGAGAAACACTTCACTAATTCAGCAATATCCCTGTACAGTTAAAAAGCTTGGCTATTTTATTTCTCACCATAGCTTACATTATCATGCTTACATTATATATTTATAGGATAACCACATCCTGCTTAATATGATTATCAGTTTCATCCTGCATTAAAAACACGAAGGTTCATCTATTTCCAATGCATTTTGTTTTTCATTAGAAATGTTTTGGACATAACGTTTTTGTGAATTGATATAATGCCTTTAAAAAAAATATTGTTGTTTCTTTTTCCCAACTTGGCA
>JAFFST010046292.1:91751-103481 GCA_022414735.1 Noturus placidus | reverse complement strand
AAAATAAAAAAGGTCTCTGGACCATTCCTCCCATTCCATCCATCTTCCATCCATGTTCCTTAACACTCATCAGTCCCTACAGGATTTCGTGGAGTTTTTGGTGATTGTTGCAGCCGGAAAACACTTGATTTTGCTGCAGCTTTTTTTCTAAATTTGCAATGCAATTTGCGGAGTTGTTTTATGTTTTGTTTCCGGAAAATTACTTGAATTGGCAAAATTGCAATTGCACATTCTTTCACAGATGATGTTTGTTGGTAAATTAGACCTTTCAGCTGTACTCTTGCTCGACAAAACTGAATCAAAGAGGGCTTTGACTGAATGCACGTCGTGATGACATCACATGACACATCTGTGAAAAATCTGCATTAATTTTGAAAAAACGTAAGCCCGACTGAATATTGCGGAGTTTGAATGACAAATTCTTGCACTGGCTTATCCTACACAGGGTTGTGGGGAGCCTGGAGTCTATCCCTGGGGACTCGGGGCACAAGGCGGGGGACACCCTGGACAGGGTACCAACCCATAGCTGGGCACAATTGCACACACATTCACACACTATGGACAATTTGGAAATGCCAATCAGCCTACAATGCATCTCTTTGGACTGGAGTATGGTGTAGGAAACCAGAGTACCCGGAGGGAGCTCCCAAAGCATGGGCAGAACGCACAAACTCCAACCCCAAACCAGGTAAACATGCTAACCATGTTTCATTTCTTTACCAAAAAAATAATTAATTATGAATTTAGAGGGCCTAACACTGTTGTACAGTTTTGAACCTTTGTACGTCCGTACGTTCTTATGCTGAAGGTTGTTATTATGAAAGGTTATCCAAACATCTTCCCACATCTGGCACTGAAGATGTTGCCCAAGTAAACAGATGATATTATAAGACCTCCTACCATAAGGTATGGTAACAAAGGTCACTGAAGAAAAATATTTGTGATACATACCTGTACACATATGGTATTTACTGAATAGTTTGTGTTTTGAATTCAGAAGTGAAGGTCACGATGATTCTCCAAGGATCCTGAGTTCGAGATACTATCTCCAGGTTCTCTGGTTTCTTCGCATCCCACAAAAACATGCCAGTAGGTGGACTGCCAATACTTAATAGCCAGTTGGTGTGAACGAGTGTGTGAATGTATGTGCATGGTGCCCTGCACTGGACTGACATCCCATCCAATAGGCTCGGGATCCACCAGCACCATTATCAGGATAAAGTGCTTGCTGGAGAGAACCTTGAAACAGAGGGAACCTTACCCAAATGTTCTTAAGACATTCTTCCTGCTTTAATTCTGTGTACTCTCTAAACAAATGTGTTCAAATCAACACTCGCTGTGTATCTACTTATAGTTAACACATATTTAACACATATGTGTTACTCATATTTAACACAAATATAAGTGTGTTCAATTATTGTAAAAACAAAGAATGCATTATAACGACAATGACTGTGTCCAGTATGTGCTCTTTGGACTTAACATGCTAAAAAATAAAAACGACAAACTCAATTCATACACTCACCAGCCAATTTATTAGGGACACATGCTCATTCATGCAACTATTCAATAAGCCAATCACGTTGTAGCAATGCAGTGCATAAAATCATGAAGATCACAACATCTTCAGTAAATGTTCACATCAAACATCACAGATGGGGGAAAATGTAATCTTGCAGGTGCAGATGGGCTGGTTTAAGTATTTCTGAAGCAGCTGATCTCCTGAGATTTTCACGCACAACAGCCTCTACAGTTTACACAGAGAAAACATCCATTGAGTTGCAGTTCAGAGGGCAGAAATGCCTTGTTGATGAGAGAGGTGAAGAATGGTACCACTCATTTAAACTGACAGGAAGGCTAAAAAATAAGTTGCTACTCAATTAATCACACTTTACAGCTGTGGTGAGCAGAAAAGCATCTCAGAACTCACAATACACAGAATCTTGCAGTGGGTGTGCTATACAGGGTTCTACTTCAGTCAGCCGATAACAGGAATCTGAGGCTACAGTGACCACAGGTTCACTGTAACTGAACAGCTGAAGACTGGGGGGGAAATCATTCCGATTGATTAGCCTCACTTAGATGGGCGGCTGTGGCTCAGGTGGTAGAGTGGGTTGTCCACTAAGCTTAGGGTTGGTGGTTCGATTCCCGGCCCGGATGAATCCACATGCCGAAGTGTCCATCGGCAAGACACTGAACCCCAAGTTGCTCCCGATGGCAAGTTAGTGCCTTGCATGGCAGCTCTGCTACTATTGGTGAATGGGTGAATGAGACACAGTGTAAAGTGCCTTGGATAAAAGCGCTATATAAGTGCGCCATTTACCATTTAGTCAACTTTACTCTAGCCTATAAAGTAATGGAACAGCCCTTAATATGGTGATTGCAATTCTCTCAAGGGGAAATGGTGGGGAAAGTCAGTGAGTGGTGCTGGTGATGTGATTATTTAAAAAAAAAAAACTGTGAGCAAGCGTTACAATTTCTGATCAAAATTCAATCGATATTCACTTCTCACTCCTTCACTTCTTGCCCTGTCTGGGGTTAAATTATGACAGCATTCCTAAGTGTGTTTCTGTAAGCGCATGTGTGTGTAAGTGGAGAGATTTACATGTGGTTGGGACGGTAACCATATTTTATCACTTCCACAACCACGCAGGCATTAAATCAGGTTTGCTGCTGCATCTCCCCTCATCTCAGAGCTGTAAAAATGGATTAATGAGACCTGCCCCCTCTTAAAATTTCTCTCTCTATATCTCTCGCTCTCTCTCTCTCACACACACACACACACACACACACACGTACACACGCACACATTACTGAAGGAGCTTCTTCATTTCCAACTTACATGTTGAATTACCAGCTTTCATACACTTGTTTTCTTTTTTTAAATAATGTAACAGATAGTTATTTGCAAAAATACACTTGTCTATGGAATGTTCTGTCTTAGCCCATTTATTTTTAGCCATTAGCTAAGTGTATCCCAAACACTAGTGTATGACAGAAGACATAGATGTGTTTGGGAATAGTGCATAGTAAATACACCAATAAGCCATAATATTAAAACCACTGAGAGGTGAAGTGAATAACTTTGATTATCTCGTTACAACTGTACCTGTCAAGGGGTGGGATATATTAGGCAGTAAGTCAACAGTCAGTTCTTGAGTTTGATGTGTTGAAAGTAGGAAAGCGTAAGGATCTGAATGACTTTGACAAGGGCCAAATTGTGATGACTAGATGACTGGATCAGAGCATCTTCAAAACAGCAGGTCTTGTGAGGTATTCCAAGTATACAGTGGTTAATACCTACCAAAAGTGGTCTAAGGAACGATAACTGGTGAAGTGAAGGCAGATTTTTCTGGTCCAGTCCCACAGAAGAGCACATATTGGTGAAAAATTTAATGCTGGCTGTGAGAGAAAGGTTTTTGCACACAGTGCATGGAAGCTTGCTGGGATTGGGGCTGCGTACCTGCAGACCGGTCAGAATGCCCATGCTGACCCCCACCTGTCCACTGCTTAAAGCGCCTACAAAGAGCCTGTGAGCATCAGCACTGGAACATGGAGAAATGAAAGAAGGTGGCCTGGTGTTGTGAATCACGTTCTTTTACATCATGTGGACAGCTGGGTCATTGTGTGTCACTTACCTGGGGAAGAGATGGCACCAGGATGCACTATGGGAAGCCAGCGGAGGCAGTGTGATGCTCTGTGCAATGTTCTGCTGAGAAGCCTTGGGTCCTCACATTCATGTGGATGTTACTTTGACACGTACCACCTACCTAAACACTGTTGTAGACCGAGTACACCACTTCATGGTAACGGTATTCCCTAACATCAGCAGCCTCATTCAGCAGGATAATGCTCCCTGCCACACTGCAAAAATTGTTCAGGAATGCTGTGAGAAACTTGACAAAGAGTTCAAGGTGTGGAGTCGGCCTTCAAATTCCTGAGATCTCAATCTGATTGAGCGTCTGTGGGATGTGCTGGACAAACAAGTCTGATCCATGGAGGTCCCACCTCACAAACTGCAGGACTTGCTTAAAGGATCTGCTGCTAATGTCTTGCTCACAGATTCCACAGAACACTTTCAGAGGTCTTGTGGAGTCCATGATTTGACGGGTCAGAGCTTTTTTTCGCGGCACAAGGGGGACCAACACAGTATTAAGCAGGTGGTTTTAATGTTGCAGCTGTGGCTCAGTTGGTAGAGCGGGTTGTCCACTAATCCACTAATCGTAGGGTTGGTGGTTTGATTCCCGGCCCGGATAACTCCACATGCCGAAGTGTCCTTGGCCAAGACACTGAACCCTAAGTTGCCCCGATGGCAAGTTAGTGGCTTGCATGGCAGCTCTGCTACCATTGGTGTGTGAGTGTGAATGGGTGAATGAGACACAGTCTAAAGCGTTTTGGATAAAAGTGCTATATAAGTGCGCATTTACCATTTATGTTATGGCTCATCGGTGTACATATAGTGCAATATACATGAATCACTAGAAATTATTAACTACAAACATGATAAGTTCATCAAAGCAAACTACAATATAAATGAAAGGACAGTCAAGAACAACCTGCAGCTAACTATCATGCGAGATATACTTCCATAGAAAACAACTCAGATCACAAAGCATTCTGAGTGTATGGATGCTAAACACACGTTACAGCTTATGTAGCTGACTTTACACATCATTTTATTACAAAATCACTTAAGCGCTACTTATAAACCACCTTGTGACCACCTTGTTACATGATTCTTCACAGGTGTCACTGAAAGGAGAGTCATCGCGAAAGCACAGAGAACAAAAGCATAATGAGATGAAGGACAAAAACTCAGGACTGCATCCCAGCCCCCTCGATCACTCCTGCACCGTAGATCCATACCTTGGCGATGTCACCAAAGTTGGGGATTGGATGAGGTGCTATTTAGGACAGGGCCTATCAAGAAATTGTTAGCATGACTTCTTGCCATTTGGGTGTTTGTTTATTTATGTTTGTTTATTTCAGTGCTGTAGTTACTAAGGCCAGAAATTGTTGTAAATTCTAAACTATTGGTTGGACATGGTAGTTCAGAGTTTGTCTGCGGTGAACCCAGATTTTTTTTTTTTTGTTAAGAGTTTTAAAAATAAAAAAGATCTCTGTTAAGACATTCATAGGACATACAATAGAATGATTTTAGAAATTGTTTGTCTTAATATGGACACAATTTCAACATCAGTCCGTACAGGATTTCTCAGGGTTTCTTTTTTGTGATTGTTGCGGCGAAAAATTTTTTTGTGATTTTGAAAAAAATTTGTAGTAAACTACTTGAATTGGTGTAATTTTAATTGCATGAAATTCTTTCACAGTAATGTTTGTTGGTAAATGAGACCGTTTAGATGTACTCATGATCAACACATTTGAATAAAAGAGGGCTCTGGCTGAATGTGTGTTGTGATGACATCACATGACGTGTCTTGGCCCAAATCTGCTGAAAAAGCTCCTCCAAATACTGCAGAGTTTGCTTGATTTTCCGTTAAATTCTGCGATCAGGGACTCCAACATGGTTTCACAATCACAAATTCATAACAACTCAGTGTGCATGAAATGCTAACATTTCAACTTTGTTCATGCAAAATCAGACTTTGGGTTAGATCAGATTTAGGTAGACCAGTACTGACCTAATTTTGACTAATAATATGTGTATTATGGGTACGGCTAATAGTGGAGACACATGAATGTAAGTGGTAAATGGTAAATGGTGCACTTATATAGCGCTTTTATCCAAAGCGCTTCACACTGTGTCTCATTCACCCATTCACACACACCAATGGTAGCAGGGCTGCCATGCAAGGTGCTAGTGTTCAGTGTTCAGGAGTTCAGTGTCTTGCCCAAGGACACCTCGGCATGTGGATTCACGTAGGCCAGGAATCTAACCGCCAACCCTACGATTAGTGGACAACCCGCTCTACCACCTGAGGCACAGCCTTCCCATGTATCTGGTTAGTTGGTGATCACTGAGTCACATTAATGGAAATGATGTGTGGTGTTCTTCGAGGTGCTGTGCATGTGTGTGTATGAACTGAGCTCTGTGCAAAACCAATAGGTCCACAGTTATTTGCTCCAGACTCCAAAATTAACAGCATGATTCGCTCCTCAGTTTCATAGATGCCTATGTGAAATGGATTTGCCTGGCATTAAAATGAAGAAATGTTAGTTATATTTGCATTCTAATCCTAACCCTAGGTATTTGGGATATTTAATTGCTTCATTTTATGTATATAAGCAATGTGTTAAGTAATAGCACACAAGTCCCAATTTGATGCTTTGCTGTTTTGGCAGTTTTAAACAGAATCCCATCAGACCTCCTAGGCAGTAATGTGTGTGTGTGTGTGTGTGTGTGTGTGTGTGTGTGTGTGTGTGTGTGTGTGTGCGTGCGTGTGTGTGCGTGTGTGTGTGTGTGTGTGTGTGTGTGTAATGGTCAGTAGAAGACAGCATCATAAATCTCTCAGTGAAGACACCTAAGTCACAACTTCCCCCAAGTGTATAAACACACACACACACAGTGAATATAGATCAGCACGAATAAAACATACATGTAAACACTCAGCTATAGTTTTACTTTATTAAGTTCATAAGTGCATTTTTATAAATCAATAAAATCAATCTACAAAGAGGGTTTATGCTATATGCACACGTGAACAGACCTCAGCTTCGAGCGAATAAGTGTTTTGACTGGTTTGTATTAGTACATCCAAGAACGAGTCTCTGTGAAACCCTGCTCTCACATTCCAGCTTGATTCAGTACAGAAAGCACATTTTTAAAATGATACTGTGCAAATGTTTATTATAACTACAACTATGCACACAAAACCACCAGATTGAAAAAAAGTGCATTGTGGGATTTCATGCATGTCATACTCTAAGTTCTCGAACACCTATTCGCCAGCACATTTTGTATTCTGACTCTGATCATCTTTATCCTATGATGAAACATTTCTATCCTGATGGGAGTGCTCTTTTCCAGGATGATCCGCCCCTTCCACAGAGCATGAGGGCTGGCTAAATGGTTCAGGTAGTATGAAAATGAAGTAAAATACATTCAGTAATATCACCAAATATCAACCTAATTGATCATTAACTAAGGGAATATCTTTTGGAAGAACGGTATTCCAAACGAGACTCATTTATGAACTAATTTATTCACGGATCCACAGAAGAGAGTAGTGAATACGACTTGCACAATCCCTCCATCCATTTTCTTCTCCTACACAGGGCCGCAGGGAGCGTGGAGCCTGAGCCTATCTTAGGGAACTTGGGGCACAAGGTGGGGAACATCCTGGATGGGGTGCCAGCCCATCGCTGGGCACAATCACACACACTACAGACAAGTTAGAGATGCCAATCAGCCTACAACACATGGCTTTGGACTGAGGAAGGAAACCGGAGTACGCAGAGGAATCCCTGAAGCATGGGGAGAACATGCAAACGCTGTGTACACAGGGCGGAGGCAGGATTCAATCCCCTAACTCCAACCCCCAGCCTGCAGATGGTTAAGATACAGCGGCAGATACATCTATCCATCCATCCATTTTTTGTATTGCTTCTCCTACACAGGGTTGCGAGGAGCCTTGATCCTATCTCAGGGAACTCGGGGCACGAGGTGGAGGACACCCTAGATGGGGTGCCATCCCCTCACAGGGCACAATCACACATACACACACTCACACACCCAATTATACACTATGGACAATTTGGAAATGCCAATCAACTAACAACGCATGTTTTTGAACTGGGGAGGAAACTCCTGAAGCAAGGGGAGAACATTCTCACTTTACACACACAAGGAGCAGAGACTGGATTCGAACCCCCAACGCAAGAGATGTGAGACTAACCGCCCTGTTTACACTAGTGTGTTTTCATTTTAAAACGCATAATTTCTGCTACGGTTACGCCTTTCGTTTACACTACTTGGGTGTTTTCGTCCCTGGAATATGGAGACTTATGGAAATGCCGAAGACCCCGTTTTAGTTTGAAAACTCCAGGCTCGTGTTTCAATGTAAACAGACCAAAACAAAGACTTTTGAAAATGAAGGTGTGGTTACCCACATTCGCCCCCTGATTGGGTCTTCTGGATCATTGTGTATCCTTCCCTGATTTGTCAAGCTGCTACCTTGATCATATACACAACAACACGGAGACTGAACACAAGCTTTTCTGGCTTTCTCGTCATTCTTAGCAGCCATTGTGCAGTTATATTCTGTATTTTATAATACTGCAGCTGCCTACATGCGCAAAAGGCGAGCTATGATTAGAGCAATCGGCAAAAAATCAAATTTAAAGTTGATAAGCCCTACATAGAACGCCGGTTTGTTGTGCAACCAACTTCCTGTTTACACTTGTATGTGCATGCCCAGTGTGCATGAATGGTCATATGACATGCGTTTTTGGTCATGTAGTGTGGACGGAGATAGTTTCTGAAACACAGCTGAAACGCCAGTGTGGACGAGGGTCGTTTTCATTTTAAAACGCCGATTTAAACCAGAAACGCACTAGTATAAACAGGGCCTAAGCCACCATGCCCCCACACACCAGCAGATAAAAACATAATAATATTTTTAAAAAGTACTGACTTAAATGTTACCTGATTGAAACACTGGCCTGATGAACAACAGCTGAGCAAATCTTGGTCTTGACCAAAAGGATTCACCGGCTCCAGGGGCAGGGTAAAGGGTAAGGTTTAGCGTACATTTGGTTGAAATTTACAAATCAAACATTACAAGAATTTTTTTAAAGCCACTTACAGATAAACATATAGCGAAACTTGTGTGTTTAAATTATGCGGTTCGCAATTGTGAAGCCCTCAACAGCAACGGAATAAAACTAATTACTCACAGTGACCAAAACTGAATCCTTCACCTTAGTGACTCTTCGGAAAGACTGTGTTTGTGAATGAAACCTGTTGAGTTACAGTTACAGACCTGTACACTGAGACACGCTGAAGCTGGTCTGATGGCTCGTAGTGGACCAACACCTCACTAAGACACGTTATGTTGGTTTTTCCTGTAATTCTTCACTGTGTGTGTGTGTGTGTGTGTGTGTGTGTGTGTGTGTGTGTGTGTGTGTGTGTATACTGTATATAGGACTGTATGTAGTGTATAACAACTTTGTACACCATTTGAGACAGTTACCAAAATGGGATTCATTTGTTGTATTGTACTTTAACACTATTTATACTACACTTTTGAGAAATGAATCCAAATGTAGATATTTTCCAGTAAGAACGACAGACAGAAAGACAAAGGAAGGAAGAAAGAAAAGGGCACACAGAAAAACAGAAAGGAAGAAGAAAAAAAATGAAAGAGAAGCAGACAGCAACTCACATGAAAACAGATATATTTTTTAACCGAGCCTTCCGCTCAGTCTGTGGAGGAAGAACAAGGCAGTGTCTTCGCCTGTCAGTGGATTGGGACGAGGCCTGTCTGTACCCGTCCCAGCCCCAACCCCTGCTGCACACCTGGGCCTCCGTTTCCCTTTGAGGTCGGTCCCAGACACGACCTAGCATGCCTCGGAGTGTGTGTGTGTGTGTGTGTGTGGACAGGGAAAGACACACATTGGGAGGTCTGAGTGAAAAGGGAGTTCCCCCATTCAGCCCTCACTGACACAAAGGTAAGCATAAACACCAGAAACTGTACAGACATGATTTCATTCATACTTTTAAAAAATCCTAAGCAATGGTGTGTAGTGGCATCCAGTACATTAATGTGTGTGTGTGTGTGTGTGTGTGTGTGTGAGTGAGTCTGTGTGTGTGTGTCTGTGTCTCTGTGTGTGTCTGTGTCTGTGTGTGTGTGTGTGGGTGGGTGTGTGTGTGTGTGAGAGTCTGTGTGTGTGTCTGTGTGTGTGTGTGTGTGTGTGTGTGTGTGTGTGTGTGGGGGTGTTTGTGTGTGTCTGTGTGTGTGTGTGTGTGTGTGTGTGTGAGAGAGTCTGTGTGTGTGTGTCTGTGTCTCTGTGTGTGTGTGTGTCTGTGTGTGTGTGTGTGTGTGTGTGTGTGTGTGTCTCTGTGTGTGTGGGTGTGTTTGTGTGCTGTTACTCTTTCCAGCCTGCGCACTGCATCACAGTGTAAAGCGGAGCAGGGAGCAGGAAGCCCTGGCATTGCTGTCGGACCGGTGAATAATTAGTGTAAGAATTAAAACGGAGCATCTGAGACTCAAGCTGGACCTCTAGTGTTCCTCACAAAAACAGGGCGAAAGTTTCTCCTTCTCTGCAGGCCCCTCCTTGTGGGCGTGGTAACATCCCCCTCCTCCTGTCACACTTCAAAGAGGAGACTGAGCTCCCCCTGCATTCATCTGAGCCTAACAGCTTAACCACCCGCTTCAAACAGCATACCCATGCCCTCAGAAGACACACACACATTCACACTCACACACACACACACACACAAACACACAAACAAACACACACACACACACAGACACACACACGCATGCACACACAAGCACACACACAGACAAACACACACATACACAGACACACACACAAACACATGCACACACACAGACACACGCACACACATGCACACACATGCACACACGCGCATACACACGCACATAGATATATAAATACACAATTACACACACACACACATACGTAAACACACACTCACACACGCGCACGGACACACACACACAAACGCACAAAATCTACACACACACAAAATCTATACACACACACACAATCTATACACATACACACACAGAAAATCTACACATACACACAAAATCTATACACACACAAACACACACAATCTATACACATACACACACAGAGAAAATCTACATATACACACAAAATCTATACACACACACACACAGAAAATCTACACACACACACACACACACACAATCTATACACATACACACACAGAAAATCTACACACACACACACACAAAACCTATACACATACACACAAAATCTACATACACATACACACAAACACAAAAATCAATACACATACACACAAACAGAAAATCTACACACAAACAAAATCTGTACACAAACACACACACAGTCTACACACACAATCTATACACATACAAACACAGAAAATATACACACATACACACGCACAAAATCAATACACATACACACACAAAGAAAATCTACACACACACAGAAAATCTACACACATGCACATACAAAATCTTTACACACACACACACACACACACACACAAAATCTATACACAAACACACACACAGTCGGCACACACAATCTATACACATACACACACAGTCTGCACACACACAGAAAATCTACACACACACACACACAAAAATCTACACACACAAAAATCTACACACACACAAAAATCTATACACATACAGAGAAAATCTACACTCACACATAAAATCTATACACAAAGACACACACAAAATCTATACACATACACACATACACAAAATCTATACACAAACACATACACAAAATCTATACACATGCACACATACTCAAAATCTATAAACAAACACACAGAAAAGCTATACACAAACACACAGAAAAGCTATACACAAACACACAGAAAATCTACACACATACACACACAAAATCTATACACATATACATACAATCTCCACACACACACACAGAACATACAGTGGTGTGAAAAAGTGTTTGCCCCCTTCCTCATTTCCTGTTCCTTTGCATGTTTGTCACACTTAAGTGTTTCGGAACATCAAACCAATTTAAACAATAGTCAAGGACAACACAAGT
>JAFFST010046292.1:59956-77245 GCA_022414735.1 Noturus placidus | reverse complement strand
CACACACACATATACACACATGCACCAGCCGACGCAGAGCCCGTGGTATGCAGATGAGTCTCGACAGGTCACAGGAAGTCGAGATTCCAGATAAAGCTCCTAGAAGGAAACTGAAGAGAGAGCAGAGGAAGCAAAACAGAGAGGGAGACAGTGAGAGATGTTATGCACTAGCTAACAACACTACGTCCGTTGTTATTCTAAACCTCAAATATGAAATTAGAAATAATGTCGCTGGACGTAGGCCTCTCATTCAGGCATCCTGGTGAAAAATGTTTAATGTTGCTTTTTCAAAATCAGTAAGAGAACAGAACAACATCCTTACGCTTCCATGTTTCCTCAATTAACATGAAAAAACATGGTGGCCAACATATTAAAGATGCTTATACCACAGCACTGTTGAATTCCCTAATCTGATTGGTCAGAAAGTGTTGATTCGTTTTCTATAACAGCAGCTCTGACAATAACGAGCTCGTTCTAATATATTACTGTTTCTACACTGCATGTACATTGGACACTGCTCATCTAATCTAACTAATCATATCCATATGTTTGTTGTTATCTAATAAAAACCTGTCATCGCTGAAACTTTCTCTAAGGGGACATCGATTTAACATTTCTGAAAGGAGTCTCGGGTGTCAGCGAGTTGTAACAGCCAGTACATTTCCCGCCACGAGTCTTTCTGGTTTCTCAGTAACAGAACTGCATTTTTTCTGTCATATTTACTTCAAGACAGAGAAGGGGGGGGGGGATGCTGGTGAGAAACTGTTTAAAGCTGCTATAACATAAGTGATAACAGGAACTGTGTTGTTTCACAGATTTCCTACCTTTAAATGTAATTATAAACAGCTAAAAGTATGACGTGTCATTCTTTAATAATTTAAGACATGTTGTTGTGGTAACAGAGGAATAAAATATTTGTAACATGCCGTTATTGGAAAATAATTCACTTTGGGGTGGTACTGGCCCTGACTCATCACATCACATTACTGTAGTTGATTACTTTCCTATAACAGTACACCCTGTTACAGGGTGCTTTATTCCTTCAGCCTCATAAACAGATTATACAGCCCATATTCAGATCCTGAGGATATGCAGTGCTCCTCCTCGCGAGTGTGTGCGAGTGTGGCTGCTGCAAACATGTGGGCTGAAGAGCGTAACAATACAAAAGCAGAAGAAAAGGAAGACAGACAGTTGTGTTATTGAGCTGAAAGAAAAATCAGACCAAAATTCCTGCGATTGAAAAAAACATTTGCACATCTGCAGACCACTAAAATTTGAAAGAGCATTTTAAGCAGATGTGGATATGACAATTTATGCGGTAGGGAAAGGGGCGGGGCTAAATACTAAAATGACGTTCTCCTGATAACAAGCCTAGTAAAAACATTAAAACATCCACACCCAAAATAAATAATTTGAATCAATTAAAGAAGTTTGTACGGTCTTGAGGAAGTGTGTTTATTTTTTTGTTGGTATAATTTAATATTAAACTATACTGCGTCCCTTAAAATGATGGACAAACATAAGTTTTGTTCATTTCCCCCGAACATACAGTATATAACATATATAAAATGAGCATTTTCACAGTCTGAAGCGTATTTGTGGTGGAGAGCTCGCACTCTCAGTTCCTCAGGCGTTTTCACACACGCCCTGCACCTCAACACGCACACAACAGCGCGCGAGAGCAGTCTGTGAGGCTAATGTGAGCTTTTTAATAGCCTTGTATCTCAAACGCCATTCTCTCTCTCTCTCTCTCTCTCTCTCTCTCTTTATAATTTTCCGACACACTCTGGAAGAACGGGCCGCTTTCCGACCAGATCACTTTACGGGAAGCGAGCTGCGCGCAGAGATACGATCGTTTCCATGGAAACCGGCCTTCCCTGACGAGCACGGGGGACATGGAGGTCAAGACGAACGGTTGCCTTAGAAACCGCGCGCACGTCTCCGTCTCTCACGTGCACCAAGCACCTCCCCTTCCCCCCTTTCGTAATCGGACGCCTCGCTTTAGAGGTCGGCGGCTTTGATTGGCTGGAATGCAGTCTCTGTGTTTTGACCCCGCCCCCCATGCCGAGCTCGCGCTCTTAAAGGGGAAATAGGACAGGCGGTAATTTGTGATCCGGAGGGAATCATGTCTGGAAATTATTATTATTAATATTACTATTATTTTGTGGCACTTACTTTTGTCAATAAAAACTGTTTTAAAACTAATACTGTATTCATGTACGAAAAAAAAACGCTGTATATAATATATATATATATATATATATATATATATATATATATATATATATATATATATATATATATATCCAAACAGATCAATGCACTTGCCTCACAGATTTACAGAGACCTCTCGGGAGATGTAGACAGTTTACTTTTCTATCTACCGCCTCGTCGAGCACGCCATGTTTGTCTGGTCAGAGGAGGGCTAACTGCGCTCCTGGACGTATGGTGGCGTCCGATATGAGGCTGGGTGTAGCGATTTATGTTCAACTTGATTACTTTGCCTTTAAGTTCACAAGGCATCCATCTGGCAGGCAGATGAAGCTCCGCCCTGATGTTTCACCCAGCGGTCCTCCTGCCACCGCAGTGTCCGGGCCAAATCACTCACACTGCAACTCCCACAATGCCCTCATGATGAAAGCCCTCCGCCGCATGACGCGAGACTGAGCGGGCAATGTAGTTCTCATCACTTCTCTTCCTGTCTGATTGACAGGAGTTTACACTTCAGTAGCATGTGACTCGCTAAGTTATACATTTAATGCGGTGCATGCAGTGTTTAGGTTTTCTTTAATGCAATATATAATATAACTGCACCTCTTTTCTCTTTCCCTTGCAATATCACGCTCACGTGCAATGCCAAGACCATGTCCAATATACTTATTTATTATGCAACAAATATAGTTTTCCCTAACAAACTAGACTGTAATATCACTTTACTGTCAGGTGCCAGCATGTGTCTGAGTGGATTGTGTAAATTGGGTAAACTGTGGTATGTGTAGCTGTCGTTAGGTTTTTCAGTCCCTCCAGGATTTAGCGATCACGGAAATGAACGCAAAATTGCCAAACACCGAAATGTTCTCAGGAGCTTGCGATTTTTCAGAATGAAGGCAGAGGGGTTTTTCACAGGTCTGGGCCAAGACGCGTCACGTGACATCAGTTAAAAACTTACTTTTGTCAACAAACATCACTGCGAAAGACAACAATGTTGTGCGATTGCGATTTCACCAATTTGAGCACAAAAACTCCTTTTGGGAAAAAAAAGCCACAGCAAAATCAAGCGTTTTTGGCCGCAACAATCACACACAGATGTACACAAAAAAACTCAGCGAAATCCTGTATAGACTGGGTTTTGGAACAATCTATGTCTTGTATGTGTAAGTGTGTAAGTATGCACTGTAGGGACACTTTAAGCCCGCAAGAAATTCTTTGTACACTCCGACATATTTGGCCAGTAAAGCTGATACGGATTCTGATAATATAATATAATATAATATAATATAATATAATATAATATAGGCTGACAAAATCTATCAATCGTATAGCTTAAATAATATTGCATGAACTGAATGGCACAGGAATTTTACACAGAATTTTATACTAGTTTTTGTGCATGACGTTCCAATATACTCACAGCTTATAACTACTGTCTAAAATCTTACCAATTTTGATGTTTAATGAGTATTGTGAGCATCATTTTAGAAACTGGAACGCAGTAAAACCCTAGGAAGTTTACTGAATAGCCTACATGTGGGAAACATTTGCGTTTCATGAACATTTGCCACAAGGTTCCTGGAGGCACTTTTAAGAGTTATGCTAGTGAAACAATCGAAATATCTTCTGGGATCCTTTTGATTTTAGACTGCATATTAATGAAAAGGTTGAGATATTGTGATGAACCTTAGAACTCATTGTTTCTTCGAACAATGGAACACGTGGTATATGAAAATACCTATGACTAGAGACTAGTGCTTGCAGTGGAAAATTAAGTGTCCTCCTTTTTCAGCATTTGTATGTATTAGTGAATACAACACTTAACTTCCAAAGTTTGAACCATACTTTAATAAGTTAGCTAGGCCGATAAAACACGACAGAGCATACTGTTACAGGAAATTAGTTCACGAAGGGTGGTATAATAGTTTTCCATGAAAGGTGGATTGTTTTCCAATAAAAGGTTTTTATTCCTCTTATACCACAGCAGTTGGTCAATGATTACAATTTGTAGTTTAATGAATGAAACAATGTGCACAGTGTTGTAAAATGTCCATGAGACAAGTTAGTCCCATTATCACTTATGTTATAGCAGCTATTCGCATTCATCAACTCAGCAGCCTTTCTTTTCTCTCGCTCTCTTAATGTAAGACCAAAAAACTATGCAGCTTGTTAGAGAGAAACCAGAAAACACAAAGTCCTCTATCCAGTAGAATCTCCCATGGTGGAAAACCTACTGACAGTTACTAAGCTCTGACACCCAAGACTCCTTCCATAAACGTTTAATACATTTAGCCTTAGGAAAAGCTCAACATATCAATGATTAAATGTTTTACTTTGTTAAATAACATTTTTTGAAACATGTATGATTACGTGTGAACGTTCATTATACATGTCCCTGTGAATGAGTTGTTACTGTGGAAAAGTGATTTTTAAAAAGTTATCTGTGATTTGAATTACAGTCAGAACTACTATCACGGTTGTCGTTATAGAAAATTAATTATTATGCTTTTTCAAATATTACCTTTCATGTAGTGTGTGATAGAGCTGTTTGTGAATGTACAAAGTCTGTAAAGTTTTAAAATTCAAAGCACACAACATACTGAGTTATTGAAGGAACCGATTCTTAGTAGCTGAATCGAATCATTAGTAATTCCAGACTTCCTTCCTGTACTAACCTACGTAGGTTTGTAACAAAAACCCAGCATCTGGTCTTCATCGGCTGATCGCAAACAGACGGAGCTGAAAGTCATCTGAAAGTCGTCGTTATGGTAGTGGGCGTTTCCTTTTCCAACACGCTGACAGCAGTACACAAATCACAACAGACTGTGACATCTGACCAATCAGAGCAGAGTATGCTCTCTGAAAGGAGGAGTTTAGAATGAATCCTTTAGAACGGATCATTTAACAAGTCGTTTCTGATACTGGGGGGAAAAGATGATGCTGCAATTTAAATTATGAGCACATTAAAGTGTTTTTTGACCTTGGATTCATGTAGACACCTATTGTATGAAACCTTTAAAACAAAACAAGATGCGTTTCAAAACCATAATATGTGAGCTTTAATACCTTCTGACCAATCAGAGTTGAGACCTCAACAGCGCTGTGATATAAAGAAGACATAATTAAGAAAGCATATGCTATTCAATCATTTAAAAAAAAAATAACATACAAAGATTCAAAAATATGGGGGAGGGGGGTCAGACATATATATATATATATATATATAGATCAGTCCTGGTTCCGAGTGGATTATTACTGTATGTATGTTTGAATATAATTTTTTATTTGTGATTTTACATGTTTTTTTGTATGGCTCTGTTCATTCCAATTGACACCACAAACGTTTCTGAAGTGTATGTTTAACGCATGTCACACTCAGCAGTTATTGTTCCATTTTTAATATGCATTTCAATTTACACCCGCTGCATCACAGACACGGCAAATGTGAACTTGCACGTCACACTGCGCTTGTTGCAGTCTTTTCTGCTAAAGTTTAGACTTCATCTTTCTATATGACCTAACTTTTACAGAGCTCTTTTGGGTGTGTAGTCAAAATGCTGTTAGATGGTTCATTTGATTCTGTGGATAAGTCAGAACGGTGAGCCTATGAGAAATGGTAGTAAGTCAGTTTAAAATAACAATTATAAATACCAGACAACTTCAAGCTTCACTTCGAGCATGGTAGAATCTAATATATGAAACTATTAAACATATAAATACTGATGGAGTGTGTGGAATACTGCATGGGCTCATTCTGTGAGCTGCGAAAATTCAGTCCATGAGTCATCGGGTGTTGTGTTCAGCCACGTGGCCAGCAGAGAACAAGCAATATATGAAGTGATATGCTAAATATTATTTATAACTGTAGCTACACAACATAATGCATGTAGATTCAAAGCTAAATGATAGGCAACATCTCTGTCTCCGGCTTTGAGTGTAGAGTGCATAGAACATCTTTATAGTAGCAGGGATGTAGTTTTAGGCTTTAATGTTATTACTGGATATTACTACAATCCTTCATGGCATAACTTAAAATCTAAACATGTCTCACTGAGTTGTTAATTGATCGTTCCATCCACCCATCCATCCATCCATCCATCCAATTTCCATGCCACTTATCCTACACAGGGATCTCTGGGTTCAAGGCGGGGTACACCTTGGATGGGGTGCCAACACATCGCTGGGCACAATCACACACACACTCACACACCAATTCATACACTACAGACAATTTGGAAATTCCAATCTGCCCAAAATGCATGTCTTTGGACTGGGGGAGGAAACTCAATCCCCCAGAGATAAACACTGAAGCACGGGGAGAACATGCAAGATCTATGCATGCAGGTCAGAGGCAGGATTTGAACCACCAACCTTAGATTTGCGAGGCAAACATACTATGCCACCTTGACCCCTAAATGCTCATTCCAATATATTTAATAGTGTTTACCTTTAAAATTTTGTCTCCACAGTTTATTTAAATCTACAAATAGTTAGTGAGTTACATTAGTTAGTTACATTTACATTTATATTGCACTTTTCTAAATCTAATAATCTTATATATCTAATAAAGAGAATAATTAGTTGAATTATCTCATATTCAAGATATTTATACTTGATAAGCCATCATTTGTTGCAGCTGTGGTCTCAACCGGTGATGACTGTAGCATATAGCGGTGACATCTACAGACCATCTACAGAGTTTGGAGATGTGAGTAAAGATGAGGACCAGTGAGCAGGCAAACATGCAGCTGAGGATTTAAGTCTTCACTGAGCAGTCACCAAATCAGGACAGTTCAAATGCTGTAGTGTAATGATGCTAGGGCTGGACCTGTCAAGACTTTTGCATTCTACTTTGGTCCTGTTCCAGGAATAAGAGTTGAACTGAAAGAGAAATTAATGTAATGGGCGGCTGTGGCTCAGTCGATAGAGCGGGTTGTCCACTAATCCACTAACTGTGGGGTTGGCGGTTCGAATCCCGGCCCGGGTGATCCCATGCCGAAGTGTCCTTGGGCAAGACACTGAACCCTAAGTTGCCCCCAATGGCAAGCTAGCACCTTGCATGGCAGCTCTGCTACCATTGGTGTGTGAATGTGCTTTCATTAGTAAGTCGTTTGTAAATGTAAAAAAAATGTAAAAATGATATTTCTGTAAAGCTGCTTTGAGACAATGTACCATTGTAAAAAGCGCTATATAAATTGTAAAATTATAAATTATAATGGATATCAAATGGGTGATGTAGAAACAGACTGGAATGGTCATTCTTTACAATAAAGCTAGTAGTAGATGTTCTTCTGTTATTACAGGGTGCTATAACACCTGAAGCTAACCACAACTTCATCTATTATATCTTTGTATCTGTTGGTTCAGCTGGATTTTGAACTACTGCAAATTACCTTAGCTTCTCCACACACATGATCCAACCTTTTGCAAAAGCAAAGGGAATAATCAGTACATATCCACAACATTCGCCAAATAGAAAGTTGTGAGTTTCAGACATATTTTGAGCAAGGTTAATGATTTTATTTCTCTTGTATTTTCCTTCTCTATCTTTCACCCCATGGCGCTAAACTAATTTTTGTTTTAATTCAATCAGACCTGAATCCCCCCCCCCCAAAAGGAGTAATGATAGGTTTAAGAATAACAAACAAACAAAAAATACTTTGCCACTGCAATATAATGTCTGTGCAAAAGCAATTCACCATGATTCTTTGAACAGTACACACACACACAAACACACACACCAAAAAAAGAATGCTGATGCTAGCTGCAACAGAATCTTTTGGCTAAAAGAATACAGAAATAACAGCTTAAAACCAGCCATTATAGAGAGCGTTCTACTTGGAGAGGGAATGAATGAGTTGTGAAATGTGAACAGGTTCCCCTAGATAGAATGAAGGGTTCTAGATTTAACAGTCAAGGCTTAATAGTATGCATCCCCTAGGTTAACTGAGTTCAAAAGGAACTCATGTGTTATTAGTAATTCATAATATATCTTGAAATGTGTATACTCTCTCCCCTGCCAATCACAGTGACACTAGCCAATCGTAGGCATCTGTGAGCTCATGTGGAAGAGAGTAGATAGCACTCTCTTCCAAGTGTTGATGGATGGCTTCACCTGTCTTGGAGGAAGCATGTGTTAGCCTTTAAACATAGCCTTGTTGGTATCGTATGATAGGAGCGAGCTGGCTGGTGGGTGGGAATTGGCAGGTGACCAAATTGGTGAGAAAATGAGGTAAAATTACATCTAGAAAAGTGTAGGAAGACCAAAACAAACAAACAAAAAATTTTTCTGATGCCTGTGGACTTGTTCCTTGGTGTAGAAACAGGGCAGTGGTACCTCAGTAGTTAAGCACTTACTGACTAATAGGTTATGTGATCAAATCCCAGGTCTGTAAAACAACTGCTATTGGGCTCTTGAGCAAAGCCTCAGCTCCTAATATAAATGTTAAAGTGTGGTGAATAAATGCATGTAATGTAAATGTACACACAGTAAGTTCCCTTAAAACATATCACTAACTCAGCAATGGAAACCTTCACAGAGCGCCACACTTTCATTTTCACAATGGGGACCTAACTCCCAGGTCACTTATGAGGAGTCCTTAAATACAAGAAATATTTACTGTCTACATAATTATTACTGTCAGAATTCATACATTTCCCTGAACTAAGAAAATAAAGTAGACCCTGTTTACTCACTAAGGGTGCGGCTATTTACATTTACATAATACATCCATTAAACTTCAACAATAAAAGAATAAGGATGAGACAGATCGGGGGTGGCTTCGGGGTTAGCACATTCACCTCTGGGGTTGGGGGTTCGAATCCCACCTTTGCCTTGTGTGTGTGTGGAGTTTGCATGTTCTCCCCATGCTTCAGGGGTTTCCTCCAGGTACTCTGGTTTCCTCCCCCTGTCCAAAGACATGTGTTGTAGGCTGATTGGCATTTCCAAATTGTCCATAGTGTATGAGTGTGTCCTGCTATGGGTGTACCCCGCCTTGTGCCCGGCCTGGGATATGCACCAGGCTCCCCCACGACCCTGTGTAGGATAAGCAGTATGGAAAATGGATGGATGGATGAGACAGACATTAGAGTGTGTCTTACTCCAATCCAAAACTAGAGCAATATAGCAAGAGTAATTCTGCTTTGGGTCATTTGTAGTCCCACACTACTCCATTAATAACTCATTCTTCCATCTGAAAAAGCAGACCCATGTCTGGATGGATAAATTCTAAAGATTTAGAGCTTCATCCACAAAAACCTTCAGAAAAGTTTTCTACATAAATATACAGTTTGCACAAATGTTTATTGATGCCCCAACACGCTTTATTGTTGTTGTTTTTTCCCCTGCATCAAAATGATTGTTCCTGGTAATCTCACACATGCTAAAGATGTGGTAGATGAAGATTTGGTTGTAAATGCTCGAACATTCCTTTAAGGGGCCTGGACGAAAACGGTTGCATTTCCAAGAGATGGGAAGGGGGCCTACGAAAACTGTTTTTGCCCGGAAAATCATGCAACGCTCCTGTTTGTATTTGGAAAAAAAAAAAAAAACCTCATGTAGTAATATTCCAGAGCAGTATTAAACCATTACTGAAATGACATTGTTTTCATTTCATATTCAATAGTATTGTTGATGTGTTTTTGGGTTTTTTTTTTTTCAGATTGCAGCACTGATACTTTTTGACTCGTGTATTAGTTCATTTCATTAGTTTTGTTTTGTATTTTCAGAGAAAAGCAACCTAACCCTACAACACTAATAACATAACTGAAAGAAGAAGAAGAAAAAAAAACAATTATAAGCTTTATAATACTGCATTTAAAGTACAGTTGTGAGAAACAGCCCCAAATATATTACTCAAAGCTACCTTTATATGCATTTCTGGTTAGCAGTGTACATTTTATGCATTTTCTGTTCTGAATCATTCTGTTAATGCAGTTTTTTTCCCACAGTTTAGATAAATCCTCTATATTCATATGACTATGTATGAGTAACTATCAGAAAACATTTTTTTATAGCTTTCTTTCTAACGTGCTCTGAATCTGTACATGCCCAACACACCATCGTTTTATTGCCTTATCGCCATTCCAGTTTGGTCTGCTATGGTTCTCCTCACATGCTTATTGATTTCTTTCCTTGCAATGCATAGCTAAAAGATGGGTGCTCCTGATTCCAGTCATTGTTAAGATGCAGAGCTAGTAGCTCCAGCACTCAGCCACTAGAGATCTGAGAGAACAAGAGAGAGAGAGAGAGAGAGAGAGAGAGAGAGAGAGAGATTCACATGATCTGGATCTGCATGATTCACCCACTAATACTAGTGGGGTTTAATTAGAAAGGAAAGCACCTAGGCAGAGTGAGAAAGAAATAAATAACACAGAGCAGTAGTTACTGTTGAAAACTACACCTACATGTTCCCAAGTTTATAAAAGTGATCATTTTACATTAAATGTAAATCAGCATTTTGGCCAAGAATGACTAGCGTGTGATAACAATAGTTCATTCTTACACTCAATTAATTTTTTTACAGGTATTGCACAACATTTTGAATACAGACTTGTGCAGATATTTGTGATTTAAATTTGTATTGTGTTGCAGATATCAGGCACTGTTGCAAAATCTGTAACACGATGCTGTTACCAGTCTGTCGAAGAATCAGCTTTCTTTTTAAAAAGGAGGTTCTTTGGGTAGGTTCTTAGCATCAGATTGTAGGGTTCTTCATAGAGTCTTCAATGATTCCTCCAGATGCACAAAAAGAGTGTAGTATGAAGTACTACACTGAATTAACTGCAGCTAGATCCTTTCATTCACAGGGTTAAAGCAAAATACCAGTATTATACCAGTGTACTAATGATCTGTTAGTTATAACTCATTAGTGTCATTAACATTTATGTGAAATTATAAAAGTAGGTAACAGAACTGTTTATTTATTACAAGTTTATAACTAATGATCGGGTATGGAACTGAGCATTTGCCCTCAATAGTTATATTTTTACAGCAAATATGCAAAGAATGTGTTTAATGTATTTAAATCACTGTAAGTGAAAATGGTCTGGAAGAATTAAAATAATGTTTTACAAAACAAAAACTAAAAAACAAACAGCTTTCAGTAGAAATGATCAAAACACTAAAAGCTTAGAAAACACAAAGAAACGAGAAGATATGTGGGGTGTACATACATGCAATAGAACGTGTGGAGTCTCATATGAACTTTCAGCTTTCCTTCTGTTTTTATCTTAAAGTAAAGCTTAAAGTAAGAACACAAAACATACAAATTAGTTGTGTTGGAAAATGTTAAACAAAAAAATACACATACATTATGCTTCACGTGAGGGATTTATTAACTCATTTCAGAAATGTGAAATATTTAAATAAATTAAAGTGGCTTTACAAATAGATGAAAATACCTTTCTGGAAATAAATTAAGAACATTAAGCCTGACAAAACACGAAAGTTAAGGAGAACTATATCTGGCAAAAGTGAGCTGTGTCTCCTCTGTTCAGCGCCTCATGAGAACATTCCAGCTCGCTAAAGTCAGTTTGGAATTTGAATAGGACAGAAGAACCGCCCGTCTCTGATTGGCCAGAATGGATAGACATAGGCGGGACTTGCACGTCGCTCATGAGCGTTCTCGCTGTCCGATTGGAGCGTCGCGACGTGGGCGGACACGTCCAGGCGGTATATATGCTGTGAGCACGGCTCTCAGGCTAATGATCGCTGGCGCTCGCTCGTTAAGAGGAAGCGGACCGGGACGCTCTTGTTCAATGTTTCACCACCGAGCAAACCTGAGCCTGCGCCCCCGAACCAAATACCGCGCTCTGACTGAGTGAAAGCCCGAGTGCTTCCTTCTCCGAAGTGTGGGCCAGGGGTCTAGAAGTGAAATGATCACCACGGGGGAGTGCGCGGTGGACGCGCAGAGCCTGATCTCGATCTCTTTGCGGAAGATTCACACCTCACGGACGCAGCGCGGAGGCATCAAGTTGCACAAGAACCTCCTGGTGTCGTACGTGCTGAGGAACGCGCGCCAGGTCTACATGAACGAGAAGTACGCGGAGATCTACAGGATGCAGCAGTACGAGGAGGTCATGACCGTGTGCAATGAGATCCAGGAGCTGAACCCGCTCGACGTGGCTGAGGACGAGGAGGAGCCGAGCTGCTGCGGCGTGGCGAACCCTGCACCCATCCTGTGCGCTGCGCTCTCGCCGGTCGGCACGCGCTCTCCACAGCCACCGCCGGGCGCGTGCTCTGCGTCTCTCGTGCTCCAGTCCGAGGTGGAAGAGGACGAGGATTCGTCTTGTAAGCAGTCGGACGCAGTGTTCTACCGCAGCTGCTGCGTGGAGGCGTGCGCCGTGGCGCCGGGATGCGACTTCTCGGCGTCGGGCGGCGTGCACTGCAGTAAGACCACCGTGCTAGACCTGGACACGCACGTCGTGACCACGGTGGAGAACGGCTGCCTGCATCAGGACTGCTGCGCGTCGCCTGCACCGTGCTGTCCGAGCGCTCACGGCCCGGTCAGGAAGCGCAAAATGGACTTCAGCTACTACGCGCCCGAGCTGGAGGAGACGCCGGAGTTCGCGCCGTGCAAGCGCCAGAAGTTGGAGGAGTGCGCGTACGCGGGCTGCGCGGAGCCGCTGGAGGCGTGTAACATCTCCAACCTCATCTCCATCTTCGGCTCGGGCTTTTCGGGGCTCGTGAGCCGGCAGGCGGACTTGGAGCAAGCGCTTAACGGACAGTTCTGCAGCAAGCAGGCGCTGGCGAGTTTAGGGGCATGGACCAGAGCCATCGTAGCGTTTTGACCCTGTGGTAAAGAAATAGACTCAAATCCTTTATGATGAAATGAGGAAAAAAAAAAACCGAACTGTACAAAGCCTGAGACTTTATTTTTGCAACAGAACGTTATTTAAAACACTCGAGTTAGGTTTGTTTTCGTTTCGTTCGTTTGTGGGGAGGCGCGGAGTGGACGCCTGGTGTGTGTGTGTGTGTGTGTGTGTGTGTGTGTGTGTGTGTGTGTGTGTGTGTGTGTGTGTCCGACAACGTTGACATCTCGAACATTTTGTTGCTGAAATGATCTCAACGAATTTCGTTGCCTTAAACCCCAACGCGGAACTGCTAGCTAGCTCTCACCACGAACATGGCAGGTTTTGAATGTTTTTTTTTTGTTTGTTTGTTTGTTTGTTTTTTGTTGTTGTTGTTTTTTTGCTCGTGGGTTGTTTTGGTTTTTTGAGTTGTTTAATAAGGAACTTCACTGAGATGTCTTGTAAAATAACATTACCCATGTAATGTTTGAAATAACACACAGATCATCCTAACATTTATACTTTATATATATATATATATAAAAAGGCCTTTATATATATATATATATATATATATATATATATATATATATATAGTTTGTAACATCTGTTTATGAAACAGCTCCAGGCAGAAAGACTAGCTGAACTGCTTACAGGATCACCATGTGAGGCTAGATGATAGAGGGACTGGCATATTTCTGAGTACACCTTTAATAGCACACAAGGCAATCATGGAAGCTGAAGAAGGTGCAATATTTGAGACTCCTCTGGTTTTGTTGTCTGTTGTGTTTTGAAGTCGCAATACCTGGTGCATTTTGTTTACTGAACTTGCAGTACCAGTGTGTTTGTAGTCCATCTATGCCAGTCACCTCATCTCACTCAACGTTGGGGCCCATTATTTAACACCACAACTCCCAGAATGCATGGCGTGATGATGAAACCAGCCAGGCATCTTTTTTTGTTGTTGTTGTTGTTGTTGTTGACAATTTGGCATCACAGTTTCCCTCCTGTTCCTCTCACTAAAAGAAAAAGTCCGCAGTAATTCATGATGCCAGCATTTGCTTGGTTTTGTGGGTTTGATTTTATTTTCTACAATGTTAGTCCTTTTGTTCTAAAAAGGCAATCTCATAAGTTAGCCATAAGTCCTCACATTATATAAGCACTATGTGTACTGAATTAAAGACGTTTGCAGACGTACTCTCCATATTTTGTTGGTATTCTTGTATTTTTGTGCATATTAAATTGTATATCACCGGGTAAAACTGTTTTAGAAAGTATTTGTTTAAAATTTATAACCTTAATAAAAAATGAAACTTATTTCTTCTTTTTTTTCTTGACTTGAGTCCTTTCTTCTTTCTTGTTAAGTAAGTTAACTTCAGTGCAATCACAGAACTACAGCAGTGTTCACGATATTGCTCGATCATGAACATAAGCACAACAGTTGAAGAAACCTTCAATACATGATGAATATCTAATACACTACATGATGAAACTATATATATATATATATATATATATATATATATATATATACATATAGAGCTCACACTAGTCTGTGGGTATGTACCCAGGAATGAATTAACCAATAGTGAGAGATAACTAACAGCATTAAGCAGCTTAGCTGTTCCAAGGCCACACAGCTGCGGCTCTCAGACTGGGAGGATGTCAGATGTGTAAAGTGTGTGGCCCACACCAAATATAAGTTTGTTTTAAAAAAGTACACTGTATATCCATTCAATAACCAGCACTGGTCACTTTGAGCCCTGGTGAGATGTGTCTTCTTCTTCTTCTAGAACTAGTATCCTAATCATCTTTTGAACAGACCATGTAAGTATAGTGTTAATATAGGATAGGGCCATTCTAAAGCCAACATGCTCTTAGTGTTGAATTAACATTGTTTTGTTGAGAGTTCATTCAACCCTGTAGCAGTTCATTTGATAGTTTAGGGGTTCACTCGTGCACATTTCCCGCACGACTGTGTGCCAACACAGAACACAGCAGAACTAAACCCATGTGTGCATCCTGCATTCTGACTTTTTGTTCCTGCACCTTATTGCATTATTGCTGTACTCCCAAACCGGTGCTCTGCTGGGCGCTGCTGTGCAAAAAAGAAAGGGGGGAAAGAAGAAAAAAAACTCTTGCAAAAGTGTGTTATCTCTGTCCTGTGCCACACGGTGGTGTTCTTCAAAATCGATGAATGGAGGCATTAGAGCGCCTATGGAGCAGCACCTCGGGCTGACCTCGGATCCGCCACCCCCCCCCCCCATGTCCTCCCTCCATTCCATCCTCCCTCCGTTCCTCTCCTCCTCCTCCTCCCTCAGTCACCAGCTGAAAGCTTCTCGACTGATTCCTTTCAATTTGAGACACTGCAGCAGGTCCGACGCATCAGCTTCGACCTGTCCGACATCTCCGTGTGGCCGTGCACTTCGATTATCGACCTGTTGTTATAACTTATGGTTACAGGTAATACGAGATGTTAAAGAAAGCCGCAGGAACGCACGCAAAACTGTAACAGTGCCACGTTTGATTAGCCTATTATTATTATTATTATTATTATTATTATTATTATTATTATTATTATTGCACGGGATGGATGCGCTTGATACCGGGCTAAATTAATGCAAAGTGGAATTAGTCTATAATGAGATATGGCTTTATTATTATTTTTATTTATTTATTTTAAAATCTGTTTTGATTTTGGTTTGTCCGGCTGACGATAATTAGCCTATAGACCATCCAGTCTTCAACATGCACAAATGCATTCGATGCATTTGAAGGTTTTTGTAGAGGATCTTTTTAAAAAAAAAATATGTATAAAACCGTCTTGCATTAGTGGTGCCGTTCAGCCGTGTATGGCGAGCTCCTCCCTGTGGCCAAACTGGGTACTGCTTCTTCAACCTCTGAGGTTGGTTGAACGGATATAGGAAATGGCGTTATGATTATTTATTTATTTATTTATTGTATTTATTATTTTAAATATATGATTATATAATAAGGACCACGTTGTAGGCTGGATTATTTTAATAATTTTTTTATGAGATTTTCAAAAACACAGCACGCGCCGGTTTCACTGGCCAGTCAGATAAACTAAACACTGCGCATCCTCAGTGCTATACAGGTTTAAAATGTCAGCTCAGTGTGTTTCCGTTTCACCCATCAAACGCTCATCTTGTGAATTTGCGCTCAGCTTGAAGGATCTAATGTCCTTATGCACAAGCAGGCCATGCTTATCTTATCGCCTGCGCGCGCGCTGATCTCTGCGCCATGAATACAATAGACCGCGGGGAAGGTGTGAGGAGGGGGAGGAGCTGAGGAGGGGGAGGGGGAGTGAATCGGCGAAATTCAAAGCGTTTGCCTTCATCTAAATTACTCAGCAAGCCGAGCATAAGTTCTCAGTGGGGAGGTGGGAGGGCCTCGTCTCCAACACTGACCGCGCGCATGTTCAATACACTGAGCACCAAAAGTGAAATGAGTGACCATAAGGAGTCGGTACATGATTCGACACCTGAGCCGACTCGGTACATGCTGGACAAATCCTTAAAGCCACTGAGACTCACAAGTAAAACAAAGTAAACATGAAGTGCTCGTCTTTATAAGGAAGATAGTGATAGTGTGTAGCGGCTTTTAATCGTTTATAATAAAAATAAAAAAAGCATGAGTATCTTTATTGTGTTTTGAAGACTAAAAATAAAAGCACTTATTTTAGGTTTAAAGTTGTTTGGGTTGTTTAAAGCTTGATTTCTCAACAATATTGCAAAAGTGGACATTTTATCAGTGGAAATAATTCAGTGCTGACACAAACAAATTCTTAGTATTGATATATATCATTAACACTAGATATAATTATATTATGTTCGTATTAGTCATTAGTGAATGTTTCTAGACCAATAACCTAGTACAAAATGAATGTTTATAAGTTAAAATATTTCAGGTTTGGTCTGCAGTAGTGAAATTTTACATTCACTTGGTGAAATAGATTTTTGACTATTGTTTTTTTTTTAATGGAAATTAAATAAATGAGAAGTTTTATGTGCACAACTATACTTTATCGGTACAAAATATTTTTTGAAATATTTATTTATAAGAATAACTCCATCTTGACTAATAAAGCTCGGTTCTGCTGGTTAGACATGTATTCAGAAACAAGGAAAAGCTTTTCGACTATGGAGAAAGGAAATGTCAGTACTCTGACTAATAATTAATCAGTTAATTATTAATTACTGTGACATACTGAAGCAGAGCATGATCAGTATGCAGTATTCCAGCATGATAACGACCCCAAACACA
>JAFFST010046292.1:48534-59665 GCA_022414735.1 Noturus placidus | reverse complement strand
AGGAGCACAAGGTCTCTAACATCCACCAGTTCCGTGATGTCATCATGGAGGAGTGGAAGAGGACTCCAGTAGCAACCTGTGAAGCTCTGGTGAACTCCATGCCCAAGAGGCTTAAGGCAGTGCTGGAAAATAATAGTGGCCACAAAAAATATTAACACTTTGGGCCCAATTTGGACATTTTCATATATATACTGTGTGTGTATATATATATACACACATATATATACATACACACAGAGATAACACCACTGATTCGGATCAACCTAAAAGACTGGAGGAGATTTCCTTCTTTTGTTAGAATTGATTTTATTATATTTATTTACATATGTATGTGATGTTTGTGTGAACGAGTTTAACTGTGAAGTGGTTCAGCTTTTTTAACAGACTTTTTAAACTCAAGGTCTCAGTATTGGTATCGGAAAAGAAAACATGGCATCATGCCATCTCTATTTATTAGTAATATTTTCCACCAAAATATTGGCTAATTAATACATTCTATTAAACCTCTAACTTAAAAAGCATTACAGTTTCACATGTAGGGACTGAGTATTTGAGATCTGAGTATTTGAGAAAATAATTCACAGCAAATCCAGCTCGTCAGACACGTACGAGTGTGTGCAATTACAGTTTGATTATTTACTGCTATAAACAGTAGACTATATAGGAAATATTTACAAGAAATACTTGAGTGCATTTCTTAGTTCTATAGTTGTGTATTGTAGTGTGATTACATTACGGCATTATGTTTTGTTACAACTTGCTAAGCATACACTCAGAAAAGTCAGAGCTTTTAAGGGTTCTCGGTCATCCCTCTGTGAGAAGGCTCTACGCAGAACATTACATAGTATTGACTGTTTACTTTGAGAGAGTTCCAGGTAGAGCTGTTTTAGAAGCAAACAAATCTTTAATTATTATCCAGCAAACCGATGAAGAACCCTTAAGAGTAGGAGGGCTGTATTTCGTTGACTTCGTCAGCTGCGAAGTTCAGTGCACTACATTATGTGCTCAGCCAGAAATTATGCTCTAAAATGGAGAAACTCAATAATGATATGCGAATGAAGCCTTGTGTGAAGCAAATACTTTGCTGTACTGAACCGCAATACATTTTCTTTCACTACACCTTTGTATCAAGTGTTGAATGAAATATTGTCTGACTCGCTGTGTGTAATCATCTTAGCAAGAACTCAACATTGTTAACATGCAAGACTAAAACGGCTGACGGTTTATTAATCCTACAGAGACAAAAATGTACATTTACAGCACATACAGGCCACACGAGTAACTGTCTTTTTCCAAACACACACACACACACACACACAAATCATCAATTTGTCAAGGATCATTACAGTCTAAATTTAAAAATAATAATAATAAAAAAGACCCACTGCCTGTTTTCTAATACAGCAAATAAAAACCAAGACTTTTCAGTTCAGGCAAATTTTACTTTTCATATATATACACATTCATAAATAAATATGAATTAGATACCCAGTATGGTACTGTGGCCTAGATTTATTCCTACATGGAGACAAATTTATCCTCTTGTGAATGCTATAATTTAGAGGACAGCAGACATGTTGAATTGCTGTTAGAACTAGGGTTTTGATTGTAGTCATGTTTATTCGTGTAAGAAGTGGATAAACATTGGAACTCTGGATGGTGGCTGGGCGATTTGGGTGGGTTGTTGAATTGGGTGAGAATCGTTAGTGCTCGCACACTGGTTCTTGTCGCGGTCATTCACGGTTTCACAGGCTGGATGGAGAGCAGGCTGCCAAACTTGAAATGCTGGATGACGGGAAACTTCTCTAGACACTTGAGAGAGAGAGAGAGAGAGAGAGAGAGAGAGAGAGAGAGAGAGAGAGAGAGAGAGAGAGGTCAATGCTTTGCTTTATTTTCTTAAAAAATCTGTTCATATTGAAGTAGACAGACGTCATCTCTGATGAGAATACACATCAGGAAAAAACTCCAACGAGAGCGTTTTGCATAAAGCTGGAAGGGGATAAAGTGGGGAAGAAGGTCGGTTTCAGATTTTTATATGAAGCCAATACTTTGGGAAGGCAGAGCTCAAGTGAGGGATGGAACTTGTGGATACTATCTGAATTCCAGTAAGCATATGGTACCATGGATGTAAGCCAGGATAGCTGAAAAACAATAAATAAGACTAGTTAAGCATGTAAAAACAAAACACTGAGGCTCATTTATCAATCTTTAAGTGTGTAAACAGATTAAAAGGCCAAAATTCTGGCCAGGTTCAAAGCCATCTTTTTTATATATATTATCTCCCTCTTATTTATTTATTTATTTATTTATTTTCAGCTGATCAGTCCTGGTTCCGAGTGGATTATTACTGTATGTATGTTTGAATATTATTTCTTATTTGTGATTTTATATGTTTTTTTGTATGGCTCTGTTCATTCCAACTGACACCACAAACGTTTCTGAAGTGTATGTTTAACGCATGTCACACTCAGCAGTTATTGTTCCATTTTTAATATGCATTTCAATTTACACCCGCTGCATCACAGACACGGCAAATGTGAACTTGCACGTCACACTGCGCTTGTTGCAGTCTTTTCTGCTAAAGTTTAGACTTCATCTTTCTATATGACCTAACTTTTACAGAGCTCTTTTGGGTGTGTAGTCAAAATGCTGTTAGATGGTTCATTTGATTCTGTGGATAAGTCAGAACGGTGAGCCTATGAGAAATGGTAGTAAGTCAGTTTAAAATAACAATTATAAATACCAGACAACTTCAAGCTTCACTTCGAGCATGGTAGAATCTAATATATGAAACTATTAAACATGTAAATACTGATGGAGTGTGTGGAATACTGCATGGGCTCATTCTGTGAGCTGCGAAAATTCAGTCCATGAGTCATCGGGTGTTGTGTTCAGCCACGTGGCCAGCAGAGAACAAGCAATATATGAAGTGATATGCTAAATATTATTTATAACTGTAGCTACACAACAATGCATGTAGATTCAAAGCTAAATGATAGGCAACATCTCTGTCTCTGGCTTTGAGTGTAAAGTGCATAGAACATCTTTATAGTAGCAGGGATGTAGTTTTAGGCTTTAATGTTATTACTGGATATTACTACAATCCTTCATGGCATAACTTAAAATCTAAACATGTCTCACTGAGTTGTTAATTGATCGTTCCATCCACCCATCCATCCATCCATTCAATTTCCATGCCACTTATCCTACACAGGGATCTCCGGGTTCAAGGCGGGGTACACCTTGGACGAGGTGCCAACACATCGCTGGGCACAATCACACACACACTCACACACACCAATTCATACACTACAGACAATTTGGAAATTCCAATCTGCGCAAAATGCATGTCTTTGGACTGGGGGAGGAAACTCAATCCCCCAGAGATAAACACTGAAGCACGGGGAGAACATGCAAGATCTATGCATGCAGGTCAGAGACGGGATTTGTTATTTCTCTGGATGGTAACGGAGAATGGACAACAGGAAATGCGGGTGGTTTTAGAGGGGAAGTCCGTGGGTGCGGTGGTGTTTAGACCCGTTTTTGCCTCGACTTACTACCAAGCTTTCCAGATGTGTATTCTCGTTAGAAAAGAACTCTGCCATTACGAGATCTACAGACAGCAAGATTTCACAGACTATATAGTTAACCTAAAAGACCTAAAATTACATTCACGCACTTTCCCACCAAACGTAG
Organism: Noturus placidus; assembly: GCA_022414735.1. NCBI lineage: Eukaryota > Metazoa > Chordata > Actinopteri > Siluriformes > Ictaluridae > Noturus > Noturus placidus. The sequence continues at coordinate 55,969 of JAFFST010046292.1, read as the reverse complement.
TCGATCAGCAAAGACATGTTTGTTGCCCAAGGTTAATATGGCTAATGCAACTACAGTACAAGTAATGGAATATCATAGCTACCGGTTTAGGAGTGTGTATGAGGAGTTTGGACAAAAGGACATTGGTATCACTACAGGCAAGCATCAGACTCGGATATAAGGTGAACGTTAGGACTGATTACAGCATGTCCAAATTCCAAGCGTGTAATTTAGAAGTGTAGTCACATGATTAGCCTTGTAGCTCCAGTGTAAAAGTAAACATTGACTACATTTGGGCTGACAGGAAAACCTTTTTTTATTAGTCACCCTCTCAAAGTATGTAGGTCTAAAAGTGTACAAGCGTGCATCTCTCTGCTAATATGGTCAGTGCGTGTGCTGGGGGAAATGACGCAGTACTACACAGCTCCCTATTCAGGAAATTTAAAACGCTGCTCACACGCATGTCCTGTTCGTGCCGTCCGATCCGTCGCTATGTTGGCCTTGACGGTCACCTGTGATTAAAGCGCATGGGAATGTGTTTACTTCCTGTTATAGCAGGAAACGACTTTGACTATCCTTGGGTGCGTAGTTACGTTTCGTCCGTTCTGTGAGGATATAATGGTACAGTGCACACACACACACACACACAGAGAGAGAGAGAGAAAGAGAGAGAGAGAGAGAGAGAGAGAGAGAGAGAGAGAGAGGCTTTACACACAGGATTTTCTTAAGAGTGTGCGTTACAAGGTTATAACACGCATCCATTTCTTAAGACATAAAAACTTATGTACGTGTCTGGGAGAAGCGGGAAAACATCTCCAATTTACACTAAAGATCATGATCGGTTAATAAATACTATTTGGTGGCTTTATTTGTTTTTACAAAATCTGTTTAAATTCTCTCTTAATCAGAATGCCAAGTTTTTTAATTGTAGAAGGAGTCAGCTACATAAGGCACTCTCACAACTACAGAGCTTAAGGAGCAGAAGAGAAAATGTGAGGTTTGTGTTTGTGTGTGCGTGTGTGATGGGGGTTGGGAGGTTCGCAGACACACCGGCCCCTCGGCCCAGCACTCTGCTTAAGGGAGGGGAACAGCTTGCTCTCTTAACACAGGATGTGGCTCTGGAAGAGGGGGTGGGGCCTTCTGGTTCACACACACACACACACACACACACACACACACACACACACACACACACTTTTAACCCTTTCTTGTCAGGAACTAAAGTTTTCCAATGTGCCTTGTTCTGTTTCCACTAAAAGATAAACAGTGACTATATATTCATTTATTTTAAATTTGTTAAAAATAAGGAAACGTAGAGCAGCTATTACTATTTTTTTCTTTCCACCCAGAATACAACTTCCCAGAAGTGCTGCTGGGATTTCCCCAGGAAAGAGGAACTCAAGTCCAACTGCTGGTAAACATGCCACATAGACATTAGAGATCAGATTACGGGGATATAACCGAGAGCAGAAGCATCATGAAGCATTTTGCATAATATAGCGTATTGGTGTAAATATAGGTGCTTTTAAATGCTGTCCATTGCATGCTGTGAGGCAGTATATAATAGTATGAAAAAGGTCACAATAAAGTTAAACCATGATATGGGTATATGAGACATCTAGATTATTAAAATAAAAAAAAATAAAAATAAAAAAAAAAAACACAACAAAAAAACAAAAAACAAGGAAACCTACTTCAGCCTTGTACATTCGTATAAGGCCTTGGTTGACTTTGGCCCAGGAGGGAACGGCGCTGATGTTCCAAAGCTGGTTCGAGTGCTCAGCAAACGGTCCCGTTTTCATCTGGAGAGAATAAGAAAGGAGAAAGATGCATTAAAAACAATAGCACTGTCTGGACACATGTCACTCTTCAAAGACTATTCAGTGCTACGGTACCTCACATACCCACTCTTTAGAACTGTGGTGAGCAGTAAAGCAGCTCAGAATGAGCAACACGTCAACACTTTAGGTTGGACAGACTACAACGGCAGAAAACCGTTGGCACAAGGATTCAGACTCGCTGAACATTAGAAAAACGTTACTGTGGATAAAGGAGTGATTAATAAAAGAAAGATATTGCCTTCTTGTGAGCTTGTTAATAAAATGATTTATTATACAAAAACATTATGCATTACTATGAACATGGCAATACTGCCGTGCTGATATTCAGTCTCCTGAATTGTATTTCTTCCTCTTTAGTGTCTTCTAGGTCTGTTAAATTCCTTTATCACCTGAATTCCAAGTACTTAAAAAAAAAAAAAAAAAAAAAAGGTAGCTGAACATTTGCTAGATAAAGGTTCAGAATTCTATTTGGTTATTACGTGGTGGATTTTGCTGGACAACGATAGTATAATTTTCTATTTTTTACATATTAAAAATATTTCTTTCACAGTCACTCTAATATTTCTCATTCTCACAGCTAGGAAGTCAGAAAAATCGCACAATGAGGCTGTTTCAAAAGCCTATGAAAAAAGGGAAAGGCAAAAGGCTGCAAAAAAAAAAAAAGCATATCAAAATAATAATATTGCTGCAACACACACACAAGCAGTGATTCTGGGTAAAATAAACCCACAGGGTAAATATGACCCTCAGTCACCCTTATGACTTATGATTTAAAAAAAGAAAAAAAGAAAAACTGAGCCTTGACCAGAGAAAGAGGAAGAAGTAAAAACAGAAGGAGTGTGTAGTCAATACTGATAATGAAAGCCCTGCCATGCAAGTACAGTACTTCTACTGCATTTCACTGCACATTCAAGACAAGAACTGGAACCAACTGAACCCAAAGTTTTCTGCCATTTTTTAAAATCATTATCATTTCCCATCAATTTAACAGACAACTGGAAGGATCATAATGTCAGTCTCGGCGACTGCATATAACCGTGAGCAACATCACCTCCACCATCACTCCCTCGGTTTTAAAACACCATCTGTGTCACTGACCGTTGACTGCCCTGACACAATCACTACAGGGGGGAGTCACCGACAGAACCACTTATTTATTTACTGGTAAAAGATATATAGAGGAGTGGTGGTTTTTGGTCATTTTCAAAGCAGCTCAAATACTCAACAAAATAGCTGAATCTAATCAATTCTGTTGTGTTTGAGCCCTCAACAATACATAAGGTTTTTTTTTGGTCTTCCATAACATAGACTGTGTTTAGTCGCGCTCTCTCTCAGTCTCAGTCGCTCTCGCTCAGTCTCTCTCTCTCTCTGTCTTTCTGTCGGTCTGTCTGTCTGTCTGTCTGTCTGTCTGTCTCTCTGTCTGTCTCTCTGTCTGTCTCTCTGTCTGTCTCTCTGTCTGTCTCTCTGTGTTTTCACTCCATGTAAATTCAGGGAGATTAAGTGCTGAAAAAGTCAAAACTTAATTGAAATAAAATTATAAAATGAGTTAAAGTGGCTTCAAGCACACATTTCAGTGTTTGTGTATATACACAAGTTTATATACCATATACAGGGGGGCAGTGGTAATGACACAGGGGTGGGCAATCTTATCCAGAAAGGGCCGGTATGGGTTTTCATTCCAACCAAGCATTACATTACATTACATTTATTCATTTAAAAGACACTTTTATCCAAAGCAACTTACAAATGAGAGCACACTCACACACCAATGGTAGCAGAGCTTCCATGCAAGGTGCTAGCTTGCCATTAGGGGCAACTTAGGGTTCAGTGTTTTGCCCAAGGACACTTCAGCATGGGATCACCCGGGCCGGGATTCGAACAACAAACCCTACGATTACTGGCCAACCCGCTCTACCGACTGAGCCACAGCCGCCCCACAGAAGCAGAAGCAGAAGGCACACCTGAGTCTACTGATCAACTGAAGCCAAGATCAACTGATTAAACAGGTGGAATCAGGTGTGCCTCCTGCTTGGTTGGAATGAAAACCTACACCCACACTGGTCCTTGAATTGCCCACCCCTGGGTTAGCATGTTTGTCTCGCACCTCCAGGGCTGGGGGTTCGATTCCCACCTCCACCTTGTGTGCATGGAGTTTGCATGTTTTCACCGTGCCTTGAGGGTTTCCTCTGGGTAATCCAGCTTCCTCCCCATGTGTTGTAGGCTGATCATCATTTCCAAATGGTCTTTAGTGTGAGAAAAGGTGTGCGAGTGTGTGTGAGCGATTGTGCAATCATCCAGGGGTTCCCCTGGGAAAAGCTCCAGATTCCCCTGCAACCATGTGTAGGAAAATGGTACAGAAAATGGACGGAAGTATGGATATCATATACAGCGTTATACGATTATTATAAATATGCTATATGCTTATGTATAGTGAGAAGGCAGTGATGTGATGAAGCCCCGGGCTCTAATGAATGAGTGAAACGTTCTGGCCAAAAATGAAAAAATTGAACCGCACAATAATTAAAAGATAATGGCAGCTAATTTTCGTTGTTTAGTGTGGAACTTTGGGTCAGACTTACACTCAACTTGTTTTTTAACAGTCAAACATCATATTATTATTATTATTATTTTCTTTTTAAATGCTAGAAATGGATCCTATAATCTGAGAATAAATTCATTTGTGCCAGAGAATTATTGTTTGAGCTACAGCTTTAGAGACATTAAATGTTTGTCCGGGCTGAGAACTAAAACTATATTATACTGCTTATTGAACATCAGTTGCTCATCGCTGATTGGACACACTGTAAGACTACTAGAAAGAAAACTAATTCCACTTCTCTATTGAGACTAGTGGAAACATTTTAATGTGAAGTTACTTAACAAAGTCACTTGAACAACCCAGCATCTGTGGTGTGAGTTCTCAGTGCTATCATACTCGTATTAATGCCGTACAACAGACGGAAAGTGTTACACTCATGATAAAATTAAACACGAACAAAAGCAAATTCATTTAGGCTCCTATATCCTCCTACTACAAACATCCTCACGTGATGTTCAATAAATTCCTTTCTTTGCTTATTGTGTTTAGTAATTTGAGCTGTAATGTGAGGATTAGGAGAGCTTCGGTACCAGTAGTAATATTACTGGTGGCTGTAGGCTTGTTCAAGAGGTAGCAGTGGAGAAGGGCTGATGTAGGGCTTCCGTGCCCTAAGGAAAGACAAGCTCATGAATGGGAGTGCTGTGTGGCTTTACAGAATACACACACACTTTCCCAGACTGCCTTGCGAAGCTGGACTTTCCAGTGGGGCCCAGCAGAGCTGGAGGAGGATGAGGAAGAGGGGGAGGGGCTCAGGGACCCAGTGATTCACAGCAGCATGTGGGGAAGGAAATGACTCACGCGAGCCGAGTGCTCCACACATAACCTCCCTGAGCGACAGAGAGATAGAGAGACCGAGACGCTCACTGTGTGTGTGTGTGTGTGTGTGTGTGTTAAACAAGCATGTGTGAGTAACGTGCGTGTCACGTGTGTGTCAGAGAGCTCGGCCAAGTTTCTCGGTCTCTTAAGACTACAGAGCATGACGTGCCCAAACATGCACTTACAGAACACAGAGGGAGAGAGCTAGAGCATGCATGTGTGTGTATTATATTGTGCTGTAAACCCCCCCACACACACCCTTTACTCTCCTTTCTGCATTCTGGGAAGTTGAGTCATTCTGTGACCACAGCTGCAGCATCCTCTCCTCTTCACACACTCGCTCAGAGTTAAACAAACACATGAGCAGCCACACCGTTAAAGGAATAATTCAGTGAAAGAAAGTATTATTAAAAAAAAAAACCCATAGTTTTCTCTTTAACCAAATGAAGTGAGATTGAAATGGTGGAAGTCTAGCTCGCTCGTTTCTGCAACGAGATCTCCATGTACTTGACACGGCATGGCTTAGAGTAGGCTATAAATGTGAACGCAACCTTACCAGACCACCTGATTCAACTTTTCAAGATTCAGATCTTTTCACAAATAAATAAAAACAAATGAAACAAAATCGTCTGACTTCACAACACAATGTCATGGTGGAGGTGGACCAGACTATAATTCTGAACTTCACTTAAATTTATTTAAATATGACATTATGTAACTTGTACACATTTAAGGGTTTTGGGTGAGACAGACTTGGATTACTAGATAACATGCCAGGGCAAGACTAAAGGGGCAAACGTTCACACCAGTACTCTGGATTATTTACATTCGGACCAAGTGGAAAACTGTCGAATTCTACCAAACTATTCCTTATTGTAGATTTAATGGGCGTTCAACAAGGCCGATTTAGACAACAAACAGAAGCGGTTCATTTCTCTGAAGTCAATCAATTAAATTAAAAAAAAGAGTTGCTGACGATAGCGAGTCTATTCAGTCAGTTAAGCTGAGGCAGCAGATATGCCTCAGCCTGGTCTGAAATTCTTCTGGCGATGCAAAAATCCTTCTCAATACGTTCTTGGAAAATACTGTCTCATGCTGAATCCCATAATTCCCTCTTAACTCTTTCCTTTTCCTCCTCCCAGTAAAACCTCCTCCCTCTGTGGTCTCGGGATTTTATTTAGAACAGGCTCTTCTGAAGGAACACCTCACCGGGGGAGGGGGGATACACGCACACAAACACACCTCATTGATGAATTTGATGCACTCCATAAACATGTAGTCCTGATGGTGCTCGTTCACCACCTTCTCCTCCACAAAATGCCGCGGCTCCACAGTGGGGTGATCTGCGATGGAGACAGAACGAACACACACACACACACACACACACACTCAGTGCACTTGCTCAGAGTCACCAGCAGATGGCTACCTTACACTCCAAAAGATTTACTGCCAGTAAAAAAAGTCTGCCTGGCTTCTAAATAAAATTAAGCTCGGATCCCAGAAGTGGAAAACGAGCTCCTGTAATAGTGTTAAAATCAACAAGTGGGGTTTTTTTTTTTTTGGTTGATGAAACCAGCTGGATTTTACAGTTCCCATCGGAGCTGGGCGATGCTGCATCACATAACATCAAAACAGTATGTTGAAGAAGTGTATGAATTAAACAGATTTGCTTGAAGAAACACTCAAGTACTCGATTCACCACTGACAAGAATCTCATATCTCTAATCACATAAAAAATTAAATAAATAAACAAAAGCACAACAACAAATGTTTGAAAGTCACTTATAATGAGGTCTAAGGCCTAGTTTTTAAAAGAAGTCCATCTGATTTAGTTCGTTGGGAAACGCGACTCATGTTCACACTGCCCACCTGACACAAGCAAACTTTTCTTCTTTTAAAAATGTTTTTTTTTTATATATAAACGCACTGGTCAGACCTGTTTAAAAACCAAAATTACAATACAATATAAACTGTACTATTACTAGTGTCGCTACATGTCGTGCTTGATAATAAAAGTTCATAATGGAGGACCTAATAATGGTTTTAACTTACCATGTATGTGTGCGTGTATTAGGGATGTTGAGAACCGATACTTCGGTACCAACATTCTTAAAACGTGACTGTACTTGTGTTCTGCAGTAGCATTGGTACTGGTGTTAATGAAGATTGCAATTATTCCAAACATGGGGGGGGGGGGGGG
>JAFFST010046292.1:24330-36179 GCA_022414735.1 Noturus placidus | reverse complement strand
AAGGGGGGCAATCACTTTTTCACACAGGGCCATGATGGTTTGGATTTTTTTTCACCTTTAATAATAAACACCTTCATTTACAAATTGCATTTTGTGTTTACTTCTGTTTTCCTTGAGTATTGTTTAAATTGGTTTGATGTTCCGTATCACTTAAGTGTGACAAACATGCAAAGGAACAGGAAATGAGGAAGGGGGCAAACACTTTTTCACACCACTGTAAGGGCTACTGGTCAAATTTCGACTCAAACCAAAAGAGCCAGAGCTTCTTTAATCACTCACTATATTCCACTAAGCAATGGCAAACTACCCCACTACTTCTGCTGACATGCTTTGTGGTTCGCGTTGATGACCTGCGTGGGCCATAAAGTGACCGACGGTCGGTCTCGACTAATCGGTGATAGATAGATAGATATTCCACTATCATTCAAAGTCATATTAATGAGAAATCCAGTGAAGTGGTCCAAACAAACTGATATAAATGCAGAACTCATTGACATTTACAGCATTTGGCAGACGCCCTTATCCAGAGCGACTTACATTTATCTCATTTAAACAACTGAGCAGTTGAGGGCTACGGGCCTTGTCCAACAGCCCAGCAGTGGTAGCTGGGCAGTGCTGGGGCTTGAACTCCTAACCAGTAACACAGAGCCTTTAACCCCTAAGCCACTGCTGTAGGGTCTGAACTCAAGGGTCCAGAATGTGATGCAACTATACAACACGGTTGTGCCGAGTGATTGCGGAGATTCTGCTCAGATAGCTAGCAATCTACAAGACGATGAGCGGGATGGTGTTGATGGTGGTATTAGCATGAATGTTGAAGCTTGGGAAGCTGATCTGTTCGAGTTTAAGATTAGGAGTGGAGAGAGCTGGACAGAATAAAGGACTAAAAACGGCCCATACGGATGATTTCGTGGAGTCTGGATTTGCCGTGCCTTTTTTTTCCTCCCATAATATGCAGTGCAATTTGTGGAGATTTTTTGTAGGGTTTTTTGGGGAAAACTACTTGAACTAGCGGAATCGCAACTGCACAAAATTGTTAGTAAGTGAGACCTTTTAGCTGTACTCATGTTCGATGCACGTGAATTGAAGAGGGCTTCAGCTAAACGCGTGTCGTGATGACGTCACATGACGCGTCTCGGGCCAAATCTGTACAAAATCTGCGGCAATTTGGAAAAAATTGCAAGCGTCTCCGAATACTGTGGCGTTTGCTCAATTTTGCATTCATTTCTGCGGTCGCAAAAGTGCCACTGCATCGCACTCTCTGATGACGCAAGAGCCAAATCCCACTGGTGAAATAATCAGCAGGGAGTCGGATGGCATTATGGGCATCTTAGGAAACCACTGACTGATATAAAAATAGATCAGAATGTCGGTGAAAGAAGGTCAACCTAAAAAAAGATTTTTACTTAGAATTTCATCATCTTGGATGCCGTTAAAAATTTCTTTATTAAATATTAACATGCAAGTCACTCGGGATGGATTGCTCATTCAGGACTGATATTTTCTGTGGACAGTGAAGGCGAAAACAATACGAAGCTTTTCGGTGTCGCTGCTAACCTGTCAAAGACTTTGAAAATGATGGCCAGCTGGTCCTCCACTCGCAGAGCTCCTACTTTACAAAGGCAGCAGAGGAATGCTGCAAAGGCAGCTTCGTGACCTGCAAAAACACGCGCGTGCACACACACACACACACACACACACACACACACCATTTAGCCTATGTACAGCCAAAATGTCACATTTTATTTAAAAAAAGAGCCGTAAGACACTAAAGATAACGTTGGACTATCGATATATCTGATTTGACATCTCGCAGTCTATTACGAGCTGCTGCGAAGCTCTGTGCTGTTTTTACTTCAACAGTGCCCTCTAGTGGAAGTGTCTACAGAATATTGCGCATCCACACACTGGAGTAAACACCCAGCCTGCTCAATAAGCGTTCTTGTACAAGCATGCATAACTAAGAACAGTTTCATAAACATACACGTGGATATTTTAAACATTTAAGAAACTCAGAGTCGAAGCTCAGAGCATGTATTTTTAAATGGATATTTCTTCCGAATGGTGTGGCAGAACTCATCTACACTGCGACCGACAGCAATAATTAATAACGCTTGATAATGCCTGATCAATGATAAATGAATTAAGTCGCGCAAGAACTCAAAACAACTCCCAATCAACACCTACAAGAGAGTGTGGAGTGATAGAGTACAGTTTAACATACTCCTCCACCATCAAAATACACACAAGACAGAATATAATTTGAAAGAATCGGGTTCCAGATGTGTGGAACCGATGTCCTCGCAGCCTGTAACACACCGCATGCTGTTTTACCTTGAATACGTCACCCGTGTGTACTACGGAGCACACTGTGCAGCATAAAGGTCTTCTACTAGAACACACACACACACACACACACACACACCTGTGCCATAATCAATCCTTGTAGAGTTGCCTACAGCTTCCTTCAGGTACAAGGCGACCTCTGGAGCGGCAGCACCGAGCTCATCAGGAAGAACATCAGACACCAGAGACTCAGCTTCCTACACACACACGAAGTAAATAATCACTGTATCTTTACATTTTCACAATAAACACAGACAGCGTCCACTAGACAGCGTTATGGCACGGTTCAGTAACAACTCCGTGATTAACAAATTTGCTGAGCGAGCCATTTTCATTCCCGAGTCGGAGACAGAAACCTCGTGGAGTCACGTCTCGGCCAGCAGAGGGCCCCACGTCACGAACTTTGCCCAGTCATGTGACCCGCCTACTGATGACTCAAGCCGGAAGCATTCCCGAGTGTCCCCAGGTGTTTTATGTTTAACCCCATTATGTACCCTATTTAAGTGCCTGGCTTTCGGCACAAGGTTGCGCGTTATTGTTTGAATGTTTGGAAGTTAGTCTGCTTGTATGTTGGTTTACTCACAGATTCTTGCTCTTCGTTTCAAGTCTTATGTTATGCCATGACCATAGATTCTTTGTTTTCTCGTTAGCGACCAAGTTTTCATGCTTACCCGTGTTTTGGTTTGTTTTGTTTATTTATTTATTAATAAAGACCTTCTCTGGCAATTACTTCCTGCCTCCTCCACCCACGTGACACGTGGGCTATCGATAGTTTAAATGTATTCATCCTTACGGTAAATGACTTCAGAATTGTTGTTCATTTGTTGTGGACAAAAATACTTGATTTTGCTGCAGCTTTTTTTCTAAAATTTTGCGGAGTATTTTGTGCTTTTATTTTTGCAAAAAACTAGTTGAACCTGTTCTGTGCGCTCTTTCTCAGCGACCTTTGCTAATAAAATAGACCTTTTAGCTGTACTCATGTTCGACACACGTGACTCGAGTAGGGCTTTGGCTGAACACGCGTCGCGATGACGTCACATGATGCGCCTCGGCCCAAACCTGTTAGTTTTGAAAAACCGCAAGCTGCTCTGGATATCAGACCGATAATCACTTGCGAAAACCGGCTAGAACTGCTTTCGCTGTACTCGTCAATAGCATTCTGATCGAGTACAGGGGAAAACCTGGAAATCTTGTTTTAAATCAGATTAATGAAACTTAATCTGACCTTGCAAAACTCCTCCACTTTTTGCTTCAAGGGTTTAACACTAGCGGCAAGTCAAGGGAGAAATGATGTCGCTGATAGGCGGGGAGAACAGCTTTCACTGGTACTGAACACATGGGGGTCAACCAGTAATTATAATCCAGCACAGTGTAGTACAGAGAGTCCTAAAGTTGCCAGGTTACTCCCAAAAAAAAATAAATAAAAGAAAGTCAAACACACAGCATTGCCTGTACCTGCTCCAGTTTGGAGTACCAGGTTCGGTAAGCCTTGTTGCCAAAGCGTGACGGCTGGTCCACTGGTGGAGTCTCATCTATCCAGCGATCCAAAGTCCCCAAAAGAGACATCAACTTCTCTACTGTCTGAAATGCACAGAGAGGAGGATGAGAAAGAAAAAGAAAACAACAACAAAATTATAAGAGCTGGGACCAAGAAAGGACATGTGAGGACTGTCCTCCACGCACAGTGAGACAGGTGTGATCAATGATTTGCGCTGTACCTCTGAAACAGGATAATCACATGTGAGCTTCTTCCCCTTCACCCCCTCGTTCAGAGTCAGAATGAATCCAATGTAGTCTGCATACGCCTGCACACAGAAATACGCTCGGTTCCACTCACATGCTTCTTTCACTGCAAAGCATCTACAATTTTCCCTCTGATCCCATTTCTGTCTTGAGTTTATCTCCACAGTTTTGCAGTAACGGAAGCTTCTAGCTGACAGCTTAGTATTGTGCAAACACTTCCATCACCTGTTAGCGACGTTACCCTTGAAGCCCCCAGCACAAAACTAACAGCACAAACAGTCTCAAACAATGGACTGATAAAAGTGAATGAGATCGACGCACCTGAGATCTCTTCCATTTGCCCATATCAGACACCATGCTAATCTCCTTCCTGGGCACCGTGAAGGTGAAGCTGGCCGGTAGAGGAGGCCCGTCATCTTCAGGAGAGGCACCTGAGACAGCAGCAAAACAAAAAATGTACAGTTAGAGAGCATTCTTTAGATAAGTTAGATAACGAGCCATGCATGGGTCACTCTCAGAGAAGCAAGCGTGTAAATTGGTTGAAGCACTCGGTTTCAACCAAGAAAAATCAATCAATCAATCAATAAAAACACATGCAGACATAACTGTTACTCTGTTTTGGATGACCTAAGCAGTGGATTCGGTTCAGAAACTTCACTAATGTAATTTAGAAGCACGCAAATCAGAAACGTATTTGTGCAACTCACCCAGATAAGCACAGCTAGGCCAGACCCACATGTAAAGTCTAGTGTAAAGTTCAAGAAGTGGAAGGACGTCGATAGTAGATTTTTGATGCAGCAGCTTGGTGCTTAGCGTGTTAAATCAGTCCCTGCAGGATTTCGTGATGTTGCGAGCACGGATATGAACGCGAAATCGAAGCAAACTCCGCGATATTCGGAGGATTTTGCGATTTTTCAAAAAATTACCGCAGATTTGCCACAGGTTTGGGCTGAGCCACATGATGTGATGTCATCGCGCCGCACGTTCAGCCAAAGCCCTCTTCGGTTCACGCACACGAGTACAGATAAAAAGGTCTTGTTTAGCAGCAAACATCACTGTGAAAGACCGTGCAAAACTATTTCATGCAATTGCGATTTTGCCAGTTAAAGAAGTTCTCCGCAAAAAAAAACTAAGAAAATTGTATTACAAAATTTAGAAAAAGCTGCAGCAAAAATCAAGCCTTTCACCGCAACAATCACGAAAAACGCCGCAGAATCTGGTACAGACGGTCAGACTGCTGCATCTCTAGTGAAAAGTATAGAGGAACACCTCTTCATAAGATTTCAAAAGTCTCTTGTTTCAGGCCAAACATGAATATTCGAGATTTAAATACAAATTCTACGTTAATCACTCAAACACAGTCATCACAGAATTACAACCAACTGAAGTTTCCAGCAACTCGTAAAGACCTTCATCACAGCTGTGTGCACCGGGAATAACGTACAAACAAACCGGAACACGTCGAACAAAACAAGCAGCGATTTAAGCATAACGAGTTGGCTTATTTACATGCCATATCCTCATATACGCCTCGTTTACATGAAACACGCCAGCAGTGAGCCAATAAGAAGAAAGAATTCAGCAGACCACAGTTACACAAGACCCAGAAAAAGATGTCAACAAAGAGGGGAAATAAATGCAACTTAGACATAGATCCTGTAGCGCACCAGGTAGAAAACTGGAGCGGGCCACGCCCACATGTATTTATGCGAACTCTACTTACAGCTATTATCCATTTTAGAATATACTGATTTGTGTTTTCCAATACATCAGGTTCAGCTGAAGTCATGTATTTACACACCTCCGTGATTTTTTTTGCAACATATATATTTTTTTAAACTTTACACCAGAGCTTTCAGGTTTTAGATTCTGACCGAACTTCATAGAACTCTTCCAGTAAGCGTCACTGGCGTTGCCAGATACACCGATCAGCCAGAACATTAAAACCACCTGTGTAATATTGTGCAAGTTCCCCTTCTTACAACCAAAACAGCTCATTCCTGAACATTTTCTGAAGTCTGGCAGGGCGCATTATCCTCCACTGCTGTTAAGGAATACCGTTGCCATGAAGGGGTGTACTCGGTCTGCAACAGTGTTTAGGTAGGTGAGACGTGTCAAAATAACATCCACATGAATGCCAGGACCCAGGATTTCCCAGCAGAGCATTGCACAGCACATCACACTTCCTCCACCAGCTTTCCTTCTTCCCATACTGCCATCTCTTCCCCAGGTAAGGGATACACACGCAGCCAGCCATCCACTTGATGTTAAATAAAACGTGATTCATCAGACCAGGCCACCTTGTTCCATTGCTCCATGATCCAGTAAGCCTCTGGTTCCCATGACCCTGTCACCAGTTTACCGGTCGTCCTTTCTTGGACCACTTTTGGAAGGCATTAACCACTGTATACTCGGAACAACCCACAACACCTGCTGTTATGAAGATGCTCTGATCTTATCAAAGTCACTCAGTTCCTTGCGCTTTCCCATTTTTCCTGCTTCCAACACATCAACTTCAAGAACTGACTGTTCACTTTCTGTCAAATATATCCCACCCCTCGACAGATACCACTGCAACAAGATAATCAACGATATTCACTTCACCACTCAGTGATTTTAATATTATGGCTGTAGATTTGATTGAGGTCATGATATGACAGATTATTTCTGCATCATTATTTCTCCCCCTGTGGTCTACATTATGGCTTTTTAACTATGAAACATAATGAAAAGCACGAAACTGTTATTAGAAAATATAAATATAATATAAATTAATATAAAATATGACAAACATATCCGACGTTAATGACTTAACAGCGGTGTGACAGAGAAACAAGCTCATTTCATCTGTGCTAGGGCAGCATCCTCCTGCTGAAACTGACAAAACAAAAAACTGCTCAGATAAATTGTATTTCGGGATTTACAGTGCAGCCTAGATAACCTATATTCTGTGCAACATCATTCATAACGTGGTTCACTAATGTAGCACTTTAAACTTCATGGTTAATAATGCGCTAACCAGCCACAAACCAGATCCTTATCGATAAAAATCCCGCCTCCTGCGCTAGGATTGGCTAATAAGAGTCGCCTTCCTATGTTCTGATTGGCTAGTACTTCACAGCACTCTTATATTGGACGACTGATTGCGAGTGTGAATTTACTACCCAGTCCTAGTTCAAGAGGCGGAGATTCGTCGGAATACGGGTGGACGGAAAACAACGTTAACGACATAAACTAGCTTGCTAGTTAGCGACACAAACAATGAACTTGTATGAAGCGTCGTGATTAAAAATCCTATTTTTAAACGAAGATAAACGCACACAACGAAACGTGTGTTGAATACTAATTGTTCGGTATACAAACGTAAACACCGACATTTAGAATGATCTTCATCGGGATGCAAGTGTTACTTCATTAAAATTACCTGCCTGCTTCTCAGTCTCCGCCATGTTTACTGAGGGCAACATTTGACAACATGACCTTTAAACTTTACCCTCCGTGCATTACGTAGTAAAACGATAAACATTTGGCTTTTTTTTTAACTTAGCTTTTTTCCTTCACGTTTTGCTTTCTTTATATTTACTTAAAGCTATTTGTGAAAATGTATCAAAAGGTCAGAATGTTGTATATTACCTGCATTTTTTTTACAACATAAGCAAAGATACATTTATCTACATTTATTTACAAATACTACCTATGCGTCTATTATATTCATACACTTTCCAGCGAATATGTAGGATATATGAGTTTATTGTTTTTTTTTAAAATAGTTAATTATATAACTTTTGAGGCACTGGTTTGCGGAAGCTAGTTCTGCTGACGTCATAAGGAACGTTAGAGCTGTTCAATGCTGCAAATTATTAGAGTCGACTCTGATTCTAGGAGTCGACTCCATTCAATAAAGCCGTTAGTGCTGCCGATGATTCGATTTTAATTGTTTTCGTCTAACACATTTTTACAAGGAAATTAGACAACACTCGTAGACTCGTCCTCTGAAGGTAAAAAGGTTTATTACAGAAAGATGGTTAATACAGGATAGAATAAAACGCAGAGCATGACACACCTATGTGGAGATAAGAAGCAGTTTGAGGCAGTTCAAACAGGCTTTGTTTTAGGATCTTGGAAGATGTTAAGACGAGCCTAGAAAAGAAGAACATGTTTATTATTAGAGTCGACTCTGATTCTAGGAGTCGACTCCGTTCAATAAAGCCGTGAATACATCAGAACTTCAGAATCCTTTCACGGTTCAACTGAATTCAACATGATACAGACATAATGAAGGCGCTAAGGATGTTTTTGCAGATATAAAGTATCCTGTAGTCAAGCAAGCTCATTTAGGGTGAAATGAGAATCGTCATGGTCAAAGGAATATGTACAATAGGTGTTAAATGGATGTCAATGGGTCGTCATTGTCAGGGTCGCTGGGAGGATCTAGTACCCATTCAAGTTTAGGATACAAGTCAGGTTGGTCATCATTGGATCGTACTCAGTATGTGTCAATGTCAGCATTTGGTCATTAGTGATTTCAACAAGCATGAGAGACTACTCCGAATGAGAGAAACAATACACGGCAAAATGAGCAAGACAAGAAGAATCATTGCACCTACCCCCAGAGTTCTGAGTTCAGCCAATCAAACCCCGTCTGCGGAGGGTTGTGTATCGCAGACCGCATGTGTTCAATGATAGAATAACCATTACGTGTCTGCGTGACGAAGGGACGTGTAAAGCTGTGTGAGTAGCACAGTTGGCAATGATTCTTCTGACGAAAGGCGATACAGAACGGTTTACAGAGCGGGCCAATATCTTGGCCTACAGGTTTTTAACTACTAATTCTCGTCCAATGTGCACCAATAGTCTACTAAAGAACTTCGTGGCCTTATGTAGGACCTATAGAAATCACGTCGCCTTAGGCACTTAGTCCTGTCACCACGATTAGCTAAATACCAAATTTGGGTACAAGTATGTGTCATGCACTCTTTCTGCTGCTATGATGTGATAGGCGTGATTGATCATTATGTCTTCCATCCAATAAACTTCAATATCATGCTTTGGTTCATCTTTCCAGCTTAAGGCTCTACCCCCGGACCCCCAGTGTTGTCGGGAACGGTCCCAGTGATTTGTGAGTTTATTTCTGTGACAGGGCGTACTAACAGATACCACCTATACCAGGAGAAGGGTGCACCATTAGGAATAGGTTTGTATGTGTGAGTGGATGTGGAGGTCAACATCTAATGATTTGTGTCTAGTCTGCAACAGTAGTCTGTGGTCAGGGAGCTTTGGGGCATAAGAGGTGAGGTAGCAAAGTCACGTCGTCTAACCTCTGTCCTGGTCACGCTTTCTCCAAAAACTACATGTTCATGATTCTGCAGGCAACTAGATACCACTTAAAACCATCTGTTGTGGAGTCGTGTGGGAGTGGTGTGTTGATGTGTCGGGGTGTCGTGTGTGGGTGTGTATATGCAGATCGTTGCTCATGAGCGTAGGTCCTCCTGGAGGCTTTTTGATGGAGAATTATGGTCTAGTTCTCCTATTGCAATCCCGTCTTCTCCAGCTCAATGCCAAAGGGGCTAAATCCATCCTAAGCCTGGTTCAGAACAGCATTTGCTCAATCTGTTTTTTTTTAGTGTCCCATTTTCTCTCTCTACCACCCCACCACTAGCTTGATGATATTTACAGTGCTGCTTTAATTCAATACCCAAATATTCACCCACCAACTTAAGGGCATGGCTCACAAAATGTGTGCCATTATCACTGGAGATTTTTTGTGGGAGTTGCCCATTTAGGAATTACTTCTCTAAGCAAGGCCTTTGCTACCATGTCTGAGTCCTGTTTGGACATAGGGACATGGCCTTCTCTACCTTCAAACCTCAACCCACGTTATGAGTTGAGAAACATCATAAACAATTTTTTTAAATTATAATTTTTTATGGAGTAATAAAGAAACCAGTGCTTTGTTTCAGTTATCATTCCCCCTTTTGACACATGGTCCCTGCCATGCGTCAACTTTGAAGACAAGGACAGCCCTGGGGGCACCGCCAAACTCCGTCAACAACCGTGCAGCCTGCTTTGTGCCACACAGCCTTTTCCTCGTCTACGTAGCCCGTACTTGGAGGTCTCAAAGCTGTAAAGAAGGAGTGATTATTTCTTTTGCATTTTGGGGCCATAGATGCAGCTTCTTGCTTTGGTGCACTGTCCTCTCGATCGTTTCCTAGGAAGACAGGGTCTAATTTGTGTGTGTGCATCATATTTGCATACTGCAATAGTTTTGGGGTGTAGGACTGCATCCAGTAGCGTAGAGACTAGTTTGTGGTGGGCTATGTGTGTTCCTCAACTCATCAGGAAGTTCCTGTGTTTCCAAATTGTCCCCAAATCATGTACTCCCCCAAAGGCATATCTACTGTCTGTGTAGATATTTACTGTCTGTCTCTCGGCATGTCTTCATGCCTCTATGAGGGCATACAGTTCAGCTGCTTGTGCTGAAAGGTTTGTGTGGAGATTTCCTGACAGACCGTCACGTGTGCGGTTACCACTGCATAGCCCAATCGATTTTTACCTGTCTCTGGGTCACGTGACACAGACCTGTCCACAAAAGGATCAGGTCTGGGTTTTCCAATGGAACATCCTTCAGGTCGACACTGGGAGAGCAGAGTTCATTAGTTAGTATGACACAATCATGTAGTTCCCCCATCTTCCTTTGTTGGAAGAAGAGTAGCAGGGTTAAGGACAGTACATCATTTTATAGTGACATTCGGCATGTCTAATAGTTTACCACGGCGTGCACTGTTCCTTCTCTGTCCGATTTTGTCGGTCTGAAGCCCTCAGGCAGCAATGTTGTTGGTCCCTTCACTTGGGATCTCGTGTGTAATGCCACCAGTGCAGATAGGACGGTTGGCGCATAGTTCGGTGGGGGTTGGCGGCTCAGTTCTGACAGGTTCGTAGGCTGCACCGCTTCATCGTGAGGAGGTGCCTCTGAAAGTGCAGGTTCCTTCCTCCTTATTGGCTGTGGGCGTTTCAATGGGGTGGAGTCCAGTTCGGGATCAGCTTTCTGCAATTTAGCACATTGAGAAACAGATGAGGGCCCTGCCTGACATTTTTTCTCTCTTTTATGTGCCTCGCTCTCCCATTCAGCAAATGCCAAAAACTGCACTTCGCTCTTTGTTTTAGGGGTCTCTCTCTGTCTGAGGCTAAAACTACCTTTTTCAGGGAAAGCACATTCTTTAACCAATTCATCATATTGGTTAAAACAGCCTTTCCCATAATTCACACGCATACATGTGATATTAGGACCAACATATGAGCACAGTGTACATACCATAGCATGTTTCTCATGATGTGCTTTGCTACATGTTTTTCCCCCATATATATATATATATATATATACAGTATATATATATATACAGTGTCTTGCGAAAGTATTCGGCCCCCTTGAACTGTTCGAACTTTTGCCACGTTTCAGGCCTCAAACATAAAGATATAAAACTGTAATTTTTTGTGAAGAATCAACAACAGGTGGGACACAATCATGAAGTGGAACGAAATTTATTGGATATTTCAAACTTTTTCAACAAATAAAAAACTGAAAAATTGGGCGTTCAAAATTATTCAGCCCCCTTAAGTTAATACTTTGTAGCACCACCTTTTGCTGCTGTAAGTCGCTTGGGGTATGTCTCTATCAGATTTGCACATTGAGAGACTGAAATTTTTGCCCATTCCTCCTTGCAAAACAGCTCGAGCTCAGTGAGGTTGGATGGAGAGCGTTT
>JAFFST010046292.1:7069-22694 GCA_022414735.1 Noturus placidus | reverse complement strand
ACACTTAAGTGTGACAAACATGCAAAGGAACAGGAAATGAGGAAGGGGGCAAACACTTTTTCACACCACTGTATACCCGTCGGTATAAATCTTAGTTTTGAAGCTGTGATCTAAGAAACACCAATATCTCTGCCATCATAGAGGCGAAGTTCCTGGAACTTCTTATAAGATATCACTATGTAATACTTCCCTCAATGCAATACACACATTTCTTACATCATTGATTCCCTTCCACACAGACAGCAACTACACAATGACCATAAATCTCTAATTCTAAATTCTTGATGACTCCTACCAGTCAGTGGTGAGGCTGCATCTGCAGTCAGAAGGGCAAACCGCCTGTGTGTCAACACAGACTTCAGGGTGAGACTTTTCACGGGCGTCCACTGGTTTGCTTGTTGTCCAGAAAAGCTGAAACGACTTGCAACGCCAGGAGACGTCAAACTGTCATGGAAATTATACAACACTCGCAGACTCATCCTCTGAAGGTAAAAAGGTTTATTACAGAAAGATGGTTAATACATGATAGAATAATGAAAGCGCTCTGAAGAGCTGGTGCTGAACCACTACTATATATATGAAACACAGAGCATGACACACTTCTGTGTACAGATAAGAAGCAGTTTGAGGCAGTTCAAACAGGCTTTGTTTTAGGATCTTGGAAGATGTTTAGACGAATCTTGAACAGAAGAACATGTTTGTCTCTGTAAGCAGATAAACATTGTACTGATCTCAGTGACATGACATGGCCTTCTTAGGCATTATCCTCAGATGAACAGAAAAAGAACAAAACTATTACAAAGTAAAAATGAATAATTTCCTTCACACATGTTTACTTTTTTTTTTTTTTTTTTTTTTTTGTCTCCGTAGTAAAACCAGGCCGATGTTTAAGGTGTGGCGAGACAACGTTTCATACAGCGACAGTTGAATATCCTACATTTTCACTTCGGTTTAAATCTGAAAAGGAAGAAGTGGAGTCGATTCTTAATTCGAAGAACCGAGTCTGTTTAGGATTGACTCACTGAAGTCCCTAGCGGTCCTCTGCAGTAGTGCAGTGCTGTCTGAAAGCCTTGTCCTTTCACCAGGGTTTGTTTGTTTTTTTGGGGGCGTTTCAGGGAAATCACGTCTAGTTTGACTATGCTGGGGATTTTATCCAGGGTCGTGGTGAGTGCATGACAGTGTTCAGTTTCTGATCATTCCATAAACACAAGGACACTTGCGGGACGTTATAAAAGCGCGGGTTGCTGTGTGGAAATACGGCCAGTGTGGGCTGTTCGCTCGGCTCTTTAGGTTAGTGTAGCTTAGCCACTTGGCTAGCTAACTGACGCAGGCCGGGTACAGAGTAACAGTTTATATAGGCTTATGTAATCTAGCTAATGAATAACCCTTTATAGGCGCCACTCCTGATAGGAGCATGTAGCTGAATGTTGAAAAACGCCGAGTCTATAAAGCACCTGAGTGTAAACACGAACTTAAGCTATGTTTGACTAGCAGCTTAGTAAGAATAATGTAAAGCAGCTGTCCAGTTGGGACTGGTTTAACATCTGCACAGGGGAGCTTCAGGTAAGAGTGTTTGCATTGACTTTAGCGGTTTATTTGAGTTTTCTGGAGTCTGAAGGTTTCTTCCACATGTTGTGTCGGGGAGTTTTTTCTCCTTGTAAAGTGTCACATCTGGCTTTCTTACTGAAGGACCTAACTCTACATCTGGATGTGTGTGACACCGCTTTGTGAGCGTGTTTTGCTGGTAAAAGTGAAGTGGATGTTCAGTGACATTGAGTTGAATGTTAGGAGCTGTGTATGGTCATGTCCTGCGTTTGCGATATTGAGGTTCTCTTTGAGGTTCTTTCACTAAAGCAGATGTTACATTCTGCCAGCCTGTCATTACCGTTGTGCGTGTCGTGGTTTCTTTCGCAGGCGAAGGTTGGCATGGCGAAGCCGTCCTGCCTGGTGAAGCCGGTGTCCTGGACTAAGATACCTGGTCGTTATCTGGCTCATCAGTTGTCTCTCCCAAAGCTGCCAGTGCCTCCTCTGAAGCAGACGTGCGACCGCTACCTGGCTGCTCTCGAGCCCATCGTGGATGCCGAGATGCTGAAACACACGTGCAGGCTGGTGGAGGAGTTTCAGCTGCCCAATGGAGTGGGAGACAGACTGCAGAAGAGCCTGGAGAGGAGGGCGAGCACACTAGAAAACTGGGTACAGTTACTCCCTAACAAACATCCGTAACCAAAGGATAGGAACATGTTTTGGAAAAACTACTGAATGTTCTGGATGTTCTGTCGTCAAAGTAAGACCCAGGACACTAACCCTGAGTCCCGATCAGCATACTTGGAGTCATGTGGGGGAAAAAAGTACACCCCATGGAAATTGTTGGCTCTTTTGACGTATTTGGACAAGCAAACATTTGATCATCTTTTAAACAGTGCCTATTAATAAAGTTGATATACGTGATCAAAACCACAATGAAAAACAGCGTTTTCAATCATTCATTCAACAGAAAAATCAATAGATGTGATTTTTCTTTTTTTGTGGAAAAGTAAGTACACACTTTGCTTCAGAAGCTTGTATTGCCCCCTTTAGCAGAAATAACTTCTTTTAGGCATTTCGCATAATTGTCCACCAGGCTTACTGAAATTGTTCACCACTCTTCCCTGCAATATTCTTTAAATTGACAGATGTTTGAGGGTTTTCTTGCATGTACTGCCCGTTTCAAATCCCTCAACATTTCAATGGGATTCAAATGCAGGCTTTGACTAGACCATTCCATAACACCCCATTTCTTCTTTTTGAGCCATTCCTTGGTAGATTTGCAGGTGTGTTTAGCATCATTATCTTGCTGAAACCTTAACATTTTCTTCAAGCACTCTTTGATATGATGCAGAATTCATAGTTGAATCAATGAATGAATGCAAGCTGTCCAGTCCCCGAGGCAGCGAGCAACCCAAAACCATTACATTTCCACCACCATGTTTCACAGTATAGTGGTAAGAAGTGTTTCTCCTGATAAGTTGTATTTGGTCTGCGCCAAACACGTCTGCTGTTACTGTGGCCAAACAACTTTATCTTTGATTCGTCTTTACAGAGGCACTGCATACTGTGTGTACTGGGACACAGTAAGACGTAATGTAACGAGAGAGAACATTGTGACTTGGAAGAGAACACAGTCACAATAAACACACTCCTCAATGCATTTCAGCCTTTCTTCATCCATTATTCTTTATATAATTTATACTATATGATTAAATTTATTATTTATCGAATGATCATTTTTCACATTTCATTTACACCTCTCTAAAACCATCCTTGAATTCGGTGAAGCAAACCGTCACAGCCGTCTTCCAGTATACAAAGGGTTGTGGGCAATATTAGCTTAAAAAGTGTCCACAGATCCACACTTTGATAATCTACCAGAAATAATAGATCATCCGGGTACCTTTAGGATCCGCATTTCAACATACTATGATTTGGGACACGCAGATTCTCATCTCAGATACTATTCAGTATGGAGAGTATGCCAAATGGGACGTAGGGTAAGGCCAGAATTCTCTTTAGACATTTTTTTATTGCTTGCAGTAACACAGCCTTCCTTTGTATGTTTATTCCTTTTCATGATATGATTTAAGGAAATAACAATAAAATAATTATAGAAATGTAAAAACATAATCAGACTCTGTTATTCAAACAAAATGAGGATAGAGCAACAGCCCTAAAAGGTCTGATCAGGGTGTGTGTCTTTATGACTAAAATATCATAGGAATGAGGAATCACGTGGCTTTGATTATTGTGTAGTTAAATATTGGTGGATGTTCTAGGATTCCCAGAACTGTTTTATAATTATTCTTCAGGTTTAAAGTGTTCTTGTTTTATATATTTATTTTGTATCCCTCTCTTCCCTCTTTCTCTAGCTCTCTGACTGGTGGTTAAAAACAGCATATCTGGACTACAGGATGCCTGTGGTTGTCCATTCGAGTCCTGGAGTTGTCCTTCCTCGCTTACAATTTAATGACCGTCAAGGTCAAATAAGGTCAGGTTCAAGGTTATCTTTATTGTCCACAAGGGGCAAATTGTTGTACAGTCTGCAGTAACCATGCATAGACCTTAGACTAACGATAATAAAAAAAAGAAACAAAGCAAGAAAGTATTGCAATAATTACAGAGCAAAAGTCAGGTTAAATTATTTAGAAAACTGATAGCCGCTGAGACAAAAGCGTTTTTAAAGCTATTTGTCCAACGTGTCGGCAGATTGAATCTGCGGCCCAGCAGAATGAACTTAAAACCACTGAAAGGTCACTGTATTGATCCGCTTGTGTGTAGATGCTGGGAAACATCTTTTTCGCTGAACGTAAGATGGTTCGGGTAAGCAGTCACTGAGAGCGTACAAGTATATTGCTACATTTTGAAGCAAAAACAAAGAAGACATGCTCTTCTAAACAGATTAGCTCATGTTGATCTAGAACTCGTGTGTAAATAATGACTTGCACTCAGCTCTTTAGGCTTGACTAAGATCAAGGCTTTTTGCCAGTGTTTTCGAGGCTAATAATAAGTCTGGCAGCGGTGATGACCTTTGTACACACTAACCCAGTTCTGCAACAGCAGGACATGCTGATCTGGGTCGGGTTTTATTCCACGCGATCTGGTTAACTATTTGAAGACTGACCTCTGATCCGTTTTGTGTTTTGTTGAACGAGTCAGTTAGTCATGACAGTTGGGTCTGCTGTTTTTCTATTACACTACTACATTTGAAAGTAATATGTTTTCAGTGCGGTGGCTTAGTGGTTTGCACGTCCGCCTCACACCTCCAGGGTCCGGGGTTCGAGTCCCACCGGGGTCATGTGTGTGTGGAGTTTGCATGTTCTCTCCGTGTGTTGGGGGTTTCCTCCTGGTACTCCGGTTTCCTCCCCCAGTCCAAACACATGCATGTTAGGCTGATTGGCGTGTCTAAAGTGTCCGTAGTGTATGAATGGGTGTGTGAGTGTGTATGTGATTGTGCCCTGTGATGGACTGGCACCCTGTCCAGGGTGTAACCCGCCCTGTGCCCCATGCTCCCTGGGATAGACTCCAGGTTCCCCGTGACCCTGATAAAGGAGTAAGCGGTAGAAGATGGATGGATGGATGGATGGACGTTTGCAGTGCAGAAATATCACTACTACTAATAACAGTGACGGTGTGATAATAATAATTCTGATACTAATGATTCTGACGGTGTGCTGCTATTTTTCTGAACACAGCTGTACATTTTACTTAATAATCTGAATGACCCAAGAAATGCACCTGTAAATACTGGTGTAACATTTGGACTTTGACCATTAGTGTGTTGTATTTGATGACAAAACACCACCTAGTCACACGAAGTTCCAGAGTTATGTTGAAGCTACAGCCCTGCTGTGATGTCTGATCCACGTAGCAGATCTTTTTGTCTGCTGTGTGGCTGTTTTTAAAAAAAAAAGTGATGTTCATTAAATCAGAGAACATTAAATTAATGATCATAGGATTTGTGCCAGTGAATTGGTTTCTTCATTCTGATAAACATTGTTTCTGTAAGACACTGGATGTAAGACAATTTTAGCAACAAGTTTAGCATTAGACAATTTTTATATTCAACTGGTGAAAGAAGTATTTAAGGAAATGTCACGTTATTAATAGAGCTTTGGTAAAAGTGTCCAATTGATGCATTAGATTGGCAAAAGATTGTAAGGGGTTTGGAAGGGGAAACTTGTGAGTTTGACGGTGTACGTTCGGCTATTGGACATTAAGGGACGTTAAGGGAAATATTATAGCGTAGGACATATATTGTTAAAGGAATCGATACCAAAGCCGTACTAAATGAAAACGTGCAACAAATTAATTATTGTGGCTTATATGTTCAAGGTGTTTTAATGCACTTTGGATCTTTTTGGCCTCAGTGTGAAATAACAGTTTGGCCAGAAATGAACAGAGCTAATGTAGCTAACATGTAATCCAAGCGTATAGCATCCAGCTGTCTAAATCATCACAGTCCCGTCAAACAAAATGTTTTGGCTCAGGAAGGCAATGTGCACAACATTAAAAACCAGAATATGTCCATATAGAAAGGTCAAGTTTAAGCGTAGAGTCATCTGCTTACTTTGGGGTAAAACTGTGTAAATATAACATTGTAAAAGCGTTGCTGTTTTTTTTCTCACAGATACGCGGCTAAACTGATTGCTGGAGTTTTGGATTTCAAGACCATGATTGACAAGTGAGTGAGTTTTTTTTTTTTTTCTTTTCTTTCCAGCGCTTGAAATGCTGTTGTATTAAAACCAGCAGGCGAATATTGTGTCAAAAATAAAAGTGTTTTCTTAGTCAGGATTGGTTTTTAATACGAGGCACATTCTGTGTTTCAGTGAAACTTTACCGGTGGAGTATCTTGGTGGGAAGCAGCTGTGTATGAATCAGTATTATCAGGTTCTGTCCTCCTGCCGCATACCCGGGACCAAAAAGGACTCGGTGGTGAATCACGCTTTGAGCAAAAAGCCGCCTACTCACATCACCGTGGTGCACAACTTCCAGGTCAGTGTGCAGAGGCAGATCCTTCGAGAAACACTCCAGGGTTTCAAACATTAGGCTGCTTGTGCCCCCTTTGTATCTTATTTTAATGTCTACAAGAGAAGGAAATCAAAACCACAATGAATGTCATGGTTTCAGTTCGGGTTTATGTCAAAATCATATGCGGCACTGACAAATGGCAATTCTCTCTCTCTCTCTCTCTCTCTCTCTCTCCTTCCTCTGCTGTAGTTCTTCATGATGGACGTGTACAACAGTGATCGCACACCGCTGACAGCGGATCAGCTCTATATTCAGCTGGAGAGAATCTGGAACTCTTCCCTGCAGACCAACGAGGAGCCAATCGGGATCCTCACCTCCAGTCACCGCGACAACTGGGGCAAAGCCTACGCCAACCTCATTAAAGGTCAGAGAAGTGTCTAACAGTCGGTAGAGGCCTCAAGAGACCGACACCAGGAGTAGTTGATGCTAATTTGTACAAATTCCTTGCTTAGTGTCTGGATAAACTTTTTAATGCCTACCCATTAGTGAATAGTCCTGTCGCAAATTGCGGTGAAGACGCTCACACGACATTCATAATGTGATTAAGCTGTTTACATGTCTGTAATAAACGTCCATAATATGACTAAAACAGGAGTACTCCACCTGTCTTAATTCGATTAGAGCTTACTTAGATTATGACCTTAATTAGATTAAGGTTGGTGTTTACATGGTAGTTTCTTAATCAAAGTATGGTCTTAATTAGATTAAGAGTGGATTATTGTTGTCCATGTAAATGTACTGACTGATGATGGGTGAGGAGATCTGGGGTGCAGTCAGTGTTCTAGTTCATACCAAAGGTGTTCAATGGGCTTGTGGTGCAGGCGACTCAAGTTCATCCACACCGAACATGGCAAACCATGTCTTTCTGGACCTCGCTCTGTACACAGGGGTTTTGTCATGCCGAAGCAGGCCCCTTAGTTCCAGTGAAGGGAAATTGTAATGTTAAAGCATTTTAAAGTCTGATTTCTCCAAAAAGTAAAAAGGAAGAAAATTGAATATAAGGATTGTTTACTGACTGAGATTCAGGAGCATCATGAACATGTATATTCTGGTATCTGATTACAAACAGAACTGATTAGGCTTATGTCTGCTTCGCTACAGCACATAATGGCCCAATAACTTGATCAAAGCCTGGCGTTCCCTGTGTGAGGAAATCACACTTAGCTAGTAAGGTTTTAGACATCTTTACCACTGTGTTTTTTTTAAACTGGCTCTTTACCCTGCATGGACTTTTAGGTAAGTGTAAAAAGTATATAAACCTTTTCCACAGTTAAAAATATTTATGGGTTGGTATAGTTGAGGAAAACCGTTATTTTGGCCAACACATTTTCTCTATTTGTCAGAATTGAGTTACAGTCTACAGGTTTTCTGAGACCACTGCATATTTATTAATAAAAAAAAAATATATATATATATATATATATATATATATATATATATATATTCTAATATAAATAATAAATAAAATGGTTGTAGTGTAAACATGACCAGAATGTAACCAGTTTGATAGAGCAGTAGCTGAGCAGTGAAGATTCTGTGAATTGATAAAGCCTCCACCATGAAATGTTCTGGGAATTCTTGGATGTAAGAACGGAACGAGAAAGTCCTCTTATATTTTTCTATGTTTATCACTGGTTTCCTTTCCTGGTGATGTCTGTTAGCCAATTATGTGTCTCTGTTTTCAATCCTAACAGCCACGCCTCTTGTCTTGCATGAAATGAAGCTTTATATTTATAGTGTTGGGTTTGGTACAGGTTTCCGTTGTACTTAAAAACTGAATTGGATAACACTTGATATATAGTATCAATTTTCTCTCTTCCAGACAAAACGAATAAGGCGTCAGTGCAGGCGATTCAGAGAAGTATCTTTACCGTGTGTCTGGATTCTCCAATGCCCCAAGTCTCAGACGAGATGTACACCACTCGAGCAGCTGTGCAGATGCTGCATGGAGGAGGCAGCCAGTGGAACAGTGGAAACCGCTGGTTCGATAAAACACTTCAGGTTAGACCGTAGAGATGAGAAGGAATAATTGAAGGATAACACACTGATAAAACATACTCGAGTGCTAAATCAGCATTTTATCTAGCACCAAACCCATTTTACATCAGTGCACAAAACCACAAAACATAAATCCTTTCTGAAAATAAATTTTTCATTTTTTAAAACTGCATTGCTGACAGATGATCATATATGCCGATCAGCCATAATATTAAAATCACTGAGTGGTGAAGTGAATAACATTGATTATCTTGTTGCAGTCGTATCTGTCGAGGGGTGGGATATATTAGGAGGAAGTGAACAGTCAGTTCTTGAAGTTGATGTGTTGGAAGCAGGAAAAATGGGAAAGCGTAAGGATTTGAGTGACTGACAAGTTAGACAACTGGATCAGAGCATCTCCAAAACAGCAGGAGTTGTGGGTTGTTCCCAGTATACAGTGGTTAATGCCTACCAAAAGTTGTCCAAGAAAGGACGACTGGGAACCAGAGGCTTCATGGATCATGGAGCAATGGAAGAAGGTGGCCTGGTCTGATGAATCACATTTTATTTTCCAAGCTGGGGGAGGCAGTGTGATGCTCTGTGCAATGATCTTGGGTCCTGGCATTCATATGGATGTTACTTTGACACATACCACCTACCTAAACACTGTTGCAGACCGAGTACACCACTTCATGGCAACGGTATTCCCTAACAGCAGTGTCCTCATTCAGCAGGATAATGCGCCCTGCCACACTGCAAAAATTATTCAGGAATGGTTTGAGGAACATGAGAAAAGGGTTCAAGGTGTTGACACGGCCTCCAAATTCCCAAGATCTCAATCCGATCAAGCATCTGTGGAATGTCTGATCCATGGAGGTCCCACCTCTCCCAACGTACAGGACTTGATGGACCTGCTGCTAACGTCTTGGTGTCAGATTCCACAGCACACCTTCACCACACATTGCGGATTTCATGTCTCGACAGGGCAGAGCTGTTTTGGTTGTAACAAGGGGGACCTACACAGTATTAGGTAGTTTTACTGTTATGGCTGGTCAGTATATATGACTCAGAAGCTGGAGCAACCTTCTTTTAAATTCTCAAAAATCCTAATTTAGGAAAGCAATGTACACTATTTTATAGTAGGTTTTTTTCAAAAGCTGATTGTTAAAGTAAATGTGGCTCTGCAACTCAACCTCACACAAGCACAAGCTTAAACCCTAGTCAATCGCTCACTATTTTAGTTAATTGTTTATTGGAGGCTGGAGGAAGTGACGTGTGTCCTGTTTTGGCAAATGGGTAAATAGGTGAAAGGTCATCTGAAATACCCTGCAGTAGCCCTGAGTTTGGCTGTTTCCCTTTGTGTAGTTTATCGTCGGTGAAGACGGGACATGCGGTGTGATCTATGAACACGCCCCTGCAGAAGGTCCTCCAATCGTGGCTCTGATTGATCATGTGGTGGAGTACACGTAAGCAGCGAGATAACGAGACCTTATAATGCAGACCATTTTTGAAAGGCTGTGTCAAGTTTCCGATGGTCAGATTATCAGCTCTAAGTGTTAAATTTGGTCCTGTCCATTAGAAAGAAGTCTGAGATGATTCGTACCCCCATGGTTCCTCTGCCCATGCCTAGGAAACTGCACTTCAACATCACACCAGAGATTAAAAGCAACATTGAGGAGGCCAAGCAGAACATCAATATGTGAGAATCTCTAGATCTCTGTTCTTCTCTGATTAAGATTGACTACTATGAGTTCCAGAAAAATTATAATCAGTTAAGGCCTGTCCCCCATTTGTAGGTTATCAATCTGCATTTGAATAATGAAATAACAGTTTGGGCATTTGTTCTTGCGTACGTCCACATGAAGCTAGTGACAACATTTGAAAAAGGAGTCAAATTTACATGAGGGCTTTTTACTCATGTTCGTGGCCAGATTTGAAGCTCGTGTGACAAAAAAGGATTATACATTATGATGATACATTTCCAATAACATTCAGTATAACTGAATCTATTTTCATTTTACACTGGGCATCACATTGAGCATTCACTTCTGCTTTCATTCATTGATTTAGTGAATATGTGGAAATACTGTAGTGCTTGAAAGTCTTTATTTTTATTTTATTTTTTAGAATTTTCTATATATCTACATAAATATGACCTAAAACATCAGCCGAGTTTCAAAGAGTAGACAAAGAGAAACCACTTAAACAAGTCAGGCAAAAATATTATATTTGGTCATTTTATTTATTATGATATTACTTTATTTGTCCCCAAGGGGAAATTGAGGAAAATGAGCCAGTATTGCATATCTGTGAGTGGCAAAAGTATGTGAACCTATAGGATTACAGGTGAAGTTATAGAGTCAGGTGATTTCAATCAATAGGATGACAATCAGGTGTGAGTGAGCACTCTCTTTTATTTAAAGAACAGGGATCTATCAAATACTGATCTTCATAACACATGTTTGTGGAAGTGTATCGTGGAACGAACAAATGAGATTTCTGAGGACCTCAGGAAAAGAGTTGTTGATGCTTATCAGGCTGGAAAAGATTACGGAACCGTCCCTAAAGAGTTTGGACTCTGACAACGGTTCAGGCAAAATATATACAGTGCATCTGGAAAGTATTCACAGCACTTTACTTTTTTCGACATTTTGTTACAGCCTTTTTCCAAAATGGATTAAATTCATTATTGTCTACAAACAATACCCCATAATGACAAAGTGAACGAAGTTTGTTTGAAATCTTTGCAAATTTATTAAAAATAAAAAACAAAAAAAGCACATGTACATAAGTATTCACAGCCTTTCCATGACACTTAAATTTGAGCTCAGGTGCATCCTGTTTCCACTGATCATCCTTGAGATGTTTGTTCAACTTGATTGGAGTCCACCTGTGGTAAATTCAGTTGATTGGACATGATTTGGAAAGGCACACACCTGTCTATATAAGGTCCCACATTTAACAATGCATGTCAGAGCACAAACCAAGCCATGAAGTCCAAGGAACTGTCTGGAGACCTCCGAGACAGGATTGTATCGAGGCAAGGGTACAGATGGGGAGGGGTACAGATGCATTTCTGAAGCATTGACGGTCCCAATCAGAATCAGAATCAGAATGAGCACCGTGTCCTTTATCATCCATAAATGTAAGAAGTTTGACAAGAACAACCATCTCTGCAGCACTCCATCAATCAGGTCTATATGGTAGAGTGGCCAGACGGAAGCCACTCCTCAGTAAAAGGCACATGACAGCCCACCTGGAGTTTGCCAAAAGGCACCTGAAGGACTCTCGGACCATGATGAAACAAAGATTGAACTCTTTGGCCTGAATGGCAAGCATCATGTCTGGAGGAAACCAGGCACCACTCATCATCTGGCCAATACCATCCCTACAGTGAAGCATGTTTTTCAGCCTCAGGAACTCGGAGACTAGTTAGGATTGAGGGAAAGATGAATGCAGTAATGTACAGAGACTTCCTTGATGAAAACCTGCTCCAGAGGGCTCTGGACCGCAGACTGGGGCGAAGGTTCATCTTCCAACAGGACAATGACCCTAAACACACAGCCAAGATAACAAAGGAGTGGCTACAGGACAACTCTGTGAATGTCTTTGAGTGGCCCAGCCAGAGCCCAGACTTTAACCGGATTGAAAATGGCTGTGCACCGACGTTCCCCATCCGACCTGATGGAGCTTGAGAGGTCCTGCAAAGAAGAATGTGAGAAACTGCCAAGCTTGTGCCAAGCTTGTAGCATCATACTCAAAAAGACTTGAGGCTGTAATTGGTGACAAGTGCTTAAACAAAGTATTGAGCAAATTTTTTTTAAATACATTTGCAAAGATTTTAAACAAACTTCTTTCACATTGTCATTATGAGGTATTGTTTGTCGAATTTAGAGGAAAATAATGAATTTAATCCATTTTGGAATAAAGCTGTAACATAACAATGTGGAAAAAGTGAAGTGCAGTGAATACTTTCTGGATGCACTGTAGAACATTCTAAAGGATTCACAAACTTTCAAGCAATTATTATAAACATGCATTACTCTTTCACTGACATCCGAGCATGCACTGTTACAGTAGCACGTATTTTGTAGATGTTCAATTACTGGCACACAACCTACAGTTTTCCGGCCCCCTTGCTAAACGCGTCGTCAGTGGACACAGATATTTTTATATTTTTAGGGTGATAGATTCTGCACAGCAGTTACAATGACATGATTAGATGCTTGTATACGTGTATCCGCACAGCAGGATCGTTTGGGATTTAGATTCTCAATGTCCCGTCTGTCTCAGAAGTTGACCAAGTGGACAAATCTCACGCACTGTGAGAGATAGTGGACGAACGATAGTCTCTAACCTAAAAGGTTTGAATTCAAAGGCTCAGTAAATGCACACAGTGTTGAACCATCTGCACTACTGTGCGCACAGTTTAAACACGTTGTACATATCATTCTTATTTTCTTTTCCACAGAATGGTTCACGACTTGGATGTGCGAGTCATTGTGTTCTCCCACTTTGGTAAAAATGTTCCAAAGTCTCATAAGATGAGTCCTGACGCATTTATTCAGGTGGCCCTACAGCTGGCTTATTACAGGTAATGCTCAGCAGATCAACTCAACCTGTTATAAGAGAACCTTGTGGGTTTTAGAAGCCAAACCCACTGTGATAAAGCAGTAATGCTTGCTTACTTGCAATATGTACAAGCCACTGATTGCTTTGTTTGTGATAATTGTTTGAACATGTATACATGAGTACAGAGATTACATGTATGTATATTATATATGTGAAAATATTGGTGAGATTTGCACTAGAGGTCGACCGATGGTGGATTTTACAGATGCCGATAACCGATGAATTAACCGATTAACTTTTCAAACCGATACTGAATGAAAACGGAACACTCAAACACTGCTGAACTTTATTACAAAAATAAACAGTACTTACTGTACCATGAAAATGTACTGTACTTTTCAAAATGAAATAAATATTAACAATGAATAAATATTCAAGTAAATAAAAGATCTATATTCAAACTGAACCAAAAAGTAACACTCCAATTAACAAATAAATATGGAGACATCCAAAATGAATGAAAAAATTATTATTATTATTATTATTTCACCTCTAGAGGCTGCTTTCATACTGTATAATGACAACAGACCCTTCTCAGCCGCTCACATTACGCAGCACGTCCAGGAAAAGCTATCCATGTGGATTTTTGCTGATAAATGATAGTTCCAGCAGTCGGTTAACTGATGCCAATTAATGAGCAAAACCGATCAATCAGTCGACCTCTAGTCGACCTCTAGGGTTTTTGTAAGTCAGGGGTGTCCAATCTTATCTGCAAAGGGCCAGTGTGAGTGCAGGATTTCATTCCGATCAAACAGGAGCTACACTGAGCCAGGTGTGGCTTGGTTGCAATGAAAGCCTGCACCCACACCAGCCCGATCCGAATAGCATTGACCAGCCCTATCCGGATGGGATTGACCAGCCCTATCCGAATAGCATTGACCAGCCCTATCCGGATAGCATTGACCAGCCCTATCCGGATAGCATTGACCAGCCCGATAGCATTGACCAGCCCTATCCGGATAGGATTGACCAGCCCGATCCGGATAGGATTGGTCACCCCTGATGTAAGTGATCTAAAGAATTGAACGTTTCTATTTCGACTGAATTTGACCTCATTTTCCGATGTGTTAAGACTGTATAAGCGTTGCTGTGCCACATACGAGAGTGCCTCTCTGCGCATGTTCAAACTGGGCCGAACAGACACCATTCGCTCAGCATCCATTGACTCTGCCAACTTTGTCCGAGCCATGGACGACCCTGCCAAGCAGGTTGTGTTCTCTAACATCACATCTTCTCTCTTCGCAATGAAAACACTATCATGAGTTGACCTTTGGCATTCTTCTGTGAATACATAATATAAACTGTAGATGCCTGTGGTTGTTTATAAATATAAATATAGATACACTGCTCAAAACACGAACACGATGATCCCTTTATTTTTTTGCACAGTGTATAATGAATGGTAAAACCAATCTGATATACACTGCTCAATAAAATAAAAGGAACACTGTGTTCCCTTAATTTTTTTGAGCAGTATATGATTTCAAAATTAAACTTGGTCTGTCACCGTGCCATTCCAGCACTGGTGGAGTTTTGTTAAGGGCTTGGATGATTAGTTTCTTTATTATTCTAGTACTCCTCTAGAGATGACTGTGCTGTTTTGATCTATAGAACCCAGAGAAGGTGACTCTGCTGGAGAAGGCAGTGAAGGCACACCGAGCATACACAGACATGGTGAGTGACTCCTCTCTGGTTTAAATCTCTGCTTACAGTGACTACAGACAAAAAATTATTTTGGAAAAAAAGTGTGTTTGTGTGCTGTCAGATATCTTTATGCATTCAATGCATTCAAATTTGCATTATTTAAGAATGACACGTGATGCAGTGGGCAGTGTTACAATCTTCTAGCTCCAGGGTGCCAGGTTCGATTCAAAGCTCAGGTTACGGTCTGTGTAGAGTTTTACATGGTCTCCAAAAAGCTGCATGGGTTTTCTTCATGTTTTCTGGTTTCCTCCGACCTTCGAAAAAACATGCTGGTTGGTGGACCACCTGTGCTGAATTGCCCAGACGTGTGAATATGTGTCCTGGGGATAGGCTTCAGATCCACCACGACCCTGACCGGGATAAAGAGTTTACTGAAGGAAGGAATTTGAATAAGAACAAAATAATCTGCTGCCACAGGAAGATTGAATATTAGCAGTACACTATATGTTTTTAAACCACAGATTGTGCAAATCACATGCAAGCAACATAATTTTATCAGTTTTTATTACTTAAGGGGTTCGAATCGGGTTCGAATGGAGTAGGATGCGAAGCTGGAGGCTCGATTAAAATATTAATTAATTTGCGCTTTTTGGTCATATAATATACTTTAACTTATTTTACTCCTTATCTTTGCTTATAATAGAAATTTTTTGTCACGTTAAAATGTCTGGAAAGAATACGAAAACCCGAGGTGGCATTCAAACACGACTGAGGCCGAGTGCGCGCGCCGTGAGCGCTTCCTCCTCTCCCC
>JAFFST010046291.1:128219-157197 GCA_022414735.1 Noturus placidus | reverse complement strand
AGAGAGAGAGAGAGAGAGAGAGAGAATCATTTCATATAGTCATTATTAGACATGCTGCTTCATCCCCCTCAGAGCTAATAAACAAATACTAAACCCTATTATCTCATTTATTCTTATATATATATATAAAGAGAGAGAGAGAGAGAGAGAGAGAGAGAGAGATCATTTCATATAGTCATTATTAGACATGCTGCTTCATCCCCCTCAGAGCTAATAAACAAATACTAAACCCTATTATCTCATTTATTCTTATATATATATATATAAAGAGAGAGAGAGAGAGAGAGAGAGAGAGAGAGAGATCATTTCATATAGTCATTATTAGACATGCTGCTTCATCCCCCTCAGAGCTAATAAACAAATACTAAACCCTATTATCTCATTTATTCTTATATATATATATATATAAAGCGAGAGAGAGAGAGAGAGAGAGAGAGAGAGAGAGCAACAGAGAGAGAGAGAGAGAGCGAGAGAGAGCAACAGAGAGAGAGAGAGCGAGAGAGAGACAGAGAGAGAAAGAGAGAGACAGAGAGAGAGAGAGAGAGAGAGAGAAACAGAGCGAGAGAGAGAGAGCAACAGAGAGAGAGAGAGAGAGAGCGAGAGCAACATTTTTTTTAAATAAATGCATTACACTTGCATTGCCATGTCAGTGGCATGTCGGTTTACACAGTTTGAGTTTTGACCTGATGTTATTGTCAGACAAAAATCCATCCATCCATCCATTCAGTTTATGTAGTGCTTATCCTACACAGACTCACAGGGAACCTGGAGGCTAACCCAGGGAACTCGGGGCACAACGCAGAGGACACCCTGGACCCTGGACCGTCGCAGGGCTCAATCGCACACCTATTCACACACTACGGACAATTTGGAAATGACAACGCATACCTTTGACTGGGGGAGGAAACCGGAGAACCCTGAGTAAACCCTAAAGCATGGGGGAACATGCAAACTCCAGACACACACACACACACACACACACACACACACACACACAGGGCAGAGACAGGAATTGAACACCCTACCCCAGAGCTGTGAGGCAAAAATCACACAACATAAAATAATTCTTTGGTTGTCAGGTGACTGGTGGTCTTAGGACGATTTGATCGCTGATATGATGTTTGTCTAAAAGCTGCCAATAGGGATACATCACAGGATGCGAAACTCATGGGACACTCGTGGTACGAAGCTCACTAGACAGCTACGGATACCGTAATGAGCAGAACGAGTTATCCTTATTGCCTCAAGCTCACTTTGAACAATGCTACTGTTTACACGATCCCATTCACTGCACATGCCCAGATCACACTGACTGATATCATAATCAGAATGGAGTAAACTTCTTTCATGTGCAGCCAGTAATAAAATCTGGCTAAGATTTTCTTGGGATTATCTCGTAGAGTGCGACGAGTAATACTGAACTTGAACAAAATTCTTTAGATGGATGACTGTGAAAATCTGCCAGCCAGTCATTTACTGTACTGGAAGTGTCTTGTGTTCTGATAATGAACCCTGTGAAGTAATACTTAAGATAAGTTCTGAACAGCGTAGCTGTACTCTAGCACAGAAGTTAAAATCTATGATGGCAAGAAGCTATAAATCACATTTTATTTCTTGGATTATTTGTAGTCCTTGGGAGCATTTTTGGTAGAGTTTCACAAAAAAAAGGCTGTGCTCCATTCCTTAGTGTCTTGCGCCCTTACCAGTTTTCGTCTGTTCGCCAGAGAAAAGGTTAGTTAAACCCTGAAAATGACTGACAATTTGTTTTCCAGTTAAATACAATATATTTCTCCTAAGACATTGGACATGCGTTTACCAAGATGATGCCCTCTTTTCCTCACACTTATTCTGCAAAGTCTCAAACTGTCAGTGATGTGATGATGGGATGCTATTTATACTACACAAAGCAGCTACTTGCTAAGTTCGTGATTAACGAGCCAATCTGGGAAGCTGAGCAAACGAGGAACGTGTGCTGTTGTGCAGAAGTCCAGGCAGATTTGTACTGAAGCAGAAGATCCTTTTATTTATTTGTGACTTCACTGGGAACCACTCTACCTACGGCCTCACGCCATGTCGACTTAACCCAACAAAAGGCCAGTGACAATCATGTTTTTGCCATGGTGTAACTTGGAAATCTGGGTACACAGGTTTCCGAGTCTTTTTTATTTCCCCTTGACAGAACTGAAAAATCAAAAATGTCGTTTTCAATGTCAGTCATTTAATATCTGACCAGAACAACTTTATTACAAATGTATTGCCTGTTATTGAATGTTAGGATCAATGTTACCTCCTCTTGGATGGCTGATTCAACTATATAATTCATCAACATGGTCACAATTTTCCTTTTAAGTCATAAAAAACCTGAAGCAGTTTTGTATTAACGTAACAGTCCTGCCAGGATTGCAGAAATAAACGCAAAATCAAGGAAGCGCTGTAATATTCGGAGGAGCTTGCGATTTTTCAAAATAAACGCAGATTTTCCGCAGATTTGGGTCGAGACGCGTCATGTGACGTCATCACGACGGGCGTTCAGCCAAAGCGCTCTTCGAGTCACGTGAGTTGAACATGAGTACAGCTAAAATGTCTCATTTACCGACAAACATTACTGTGAAAAACTATTTTGTGCAATTGCAAGTTCACCAATTAGAGTAGTTTTCCACAAGCACAAAAATCTCCGCAAATTGCATCGCAAATCTGGGGGAAAAAAAAGCCGCAGCAAAATCAAGAATATCTGGCCGAGACGATCACGGAAAAAAATCCACGTAAATCTGTACGAACCGACTTAGTTTGTGAGGTCACAAAGTATGCTCAACCAATCACCAGTCTGATATGCAAACAATTCCAACTAATCACATCTGATTCAAATTGGAAATGACTCAAAGATGACCTGGTGCCTTAACACCTTAATTCACAAATCCTCCTTGTGACGTGCTAGTGATTAATAAAACAAAAATATATCATGATAATTCACGCCATTTCTTCGATGCGCGGTATCCATGACAACGTATGGGTTTTCTAAAAATAAAATCATAAATAAACTAAAATAACTATGCTAATAAAACTGTAATGTTGCATTTTTAATTGGGAAACTCTTCAACTTTGAAAATATGTGGAGAAAAAAAAAATAATAAAATCGGTAACATTTTTTAACATCTTCTGATTTTACAAATTCAGTACACAACTTTTATCCTGAAAATCAGCTACATCCAGAATGTGTCATTGTTTTTCAAGTACAAAACAATATTACTGCAATGTGTATTGCGTCATAATCACAATATCAATGTATTCTATTCATCATACTGCCCAGTGCAATAACTATAAATCCTAGCTCAGATACTGAAAACTTGACCGTGTCGACCGATGACGAAATGTCCGCTTAATGAACTTTCATGTTTAAATAGTCAGCTAGTTGTTTTAGGATTCTGTGGCACATTCAAATGGCATATTCACAGATTCAAGACTATTCCTAAAAGGGTAAAGGTTATAGATGTTCAGCCTATTTAATAGCTACTTTCTTATTAAAAATTAAAAAATTTTATATCCTATAATTAAATTAAAAGCTGGATTTAAAATGAGATACTTTAAACAAGGAACTTCTTTTGTTTATTTATTTATGTCCCTATTTAAGATTATATTTAAAAGTACATTTCATTACAACCCAAGTATTAAGCATATAAAGCTGGCCAATACTGATGTTTTTTGCCCAATAGTGGTATTTTCCATCATGCTCTGTATCCTCTGTGAAAATGGCAAAGTAATAATGTAGTAATGATTTGGTGACACTTTACACCCACACTGGTCTGATCAATCTATTGATAGGAAGAAAAGAAGACAGAGGAAGAAGAGCGGAAGAGAGCCGTCAGAGGACTGTGACAGCTGGATGGCTTAAAACTACAATATGCCATTGTGGAATGGAACGAGAGAAATGGGGGGAAAGAGACGAGTGGGGAGAGGAGAAGCCCCTGAGAAAGAAAGATTAAACTGTCTGAGGCATGCACGGCTGCTGCCTCGCTGACACACACACACACACACACACACACACACACACACGGCAGCATGGAGAATTGTTCAATTCAACCCTCTCACTTGTAATAAATTCTGTGTGACCACATGCCTCCTATTCAACTCCGCTTGTAACGAATACAGAGGCTGTGGTTATGAGGCAGTTGTGCTAAAAATGACGCTGCAGTCCACCATTACAGTAAAGCCCATTTTATCCAAACGATCCCCGCAGTGGTAAACCTATCCCTACAGTCAAGGTTGCCATTTCCTGAAATGATCCTTCACCTTATTTTAAAGGCACTGATTTGAGGTGCTTACTGTTGACAGTTCAGCATGACCTTTGGACAATGTTCCACTGCTAAAGATCTCACCCGAGATAAGAACGATGACTAAATGTGAAACCAGAATGAGTGGTACATCAGAAAACAGACCAGTAGGTCTGAGGGGAAAGGGAAAAAAAGAAAAGAAAAAATAAAAGGAATATTCACCCACAACACTACGTCAATCAGGTTTGCTGTTGTTTGTGCTATATGCACCATGGAGATCGCTCTCAACAAGGCGTGTCACAGACGTGCATCGTTTTCCCACTTACGCTAAACATAACAGCGAAGACATATCTGGTGGAACCAACTGTTTCTTTAGTTGTGAACTGGAAATACAAGACTAATGTTCCTCACACCAAAATCCTTTTACTTAATGCAGACTTTGTGACCTACAATGACGTCTTATTTTTGTTGCAAGACACAATCTGTGGTTGTGCTCGAGTTGTTTTCATAGCTGTACTAACTCCCACACTCTCTCTGACAGAATTTTAGCTCGTCTAGTAGTGCTACTGTGAGGATGTTGTTCTACAGAGGCCAGAAAATACTCGTGTAATGCTTGGGCCTGTCGTAGATCATCCCTCAGTTCTCACTCTAAACAATACACGTGTTTAACTGTAACTTAACAAGCTAGCTAAATTTGTTGTAGAACAACAATTGCTGTCTCAATTCGCCTACTTATACTATGCACTACGAGTATGTACTCTTTTTGTGAAGAAAATGTTTGCAGGTTGAATTCGGTGAAGCAAACTGTTACAAAGCTCCTCCTCCTCCCTGACGCAAGCAACTGTGGGTGATATTAAGTGAAAGTGTCCACGGATCCATGCTTCAAAAATCTACCGGAAATAGTACACCATCCGGGTACCTTCGGGATGCTCGTTTCAACATACTAGGATTCAATTCAATTTGATTTGTATAGCGCTTTTTACAATAGACACGGTCTCAAAGCAACTTTACAGGAATATCAACACGGTATACAGATATTAAAGGTGTGAATTTATCCCAGCTGAGCAAGCCATAGAGTGGCGACAGTGGCAAGGAAAAACTCCCTAAGATGTTTAAGAGTAAAAAACCTTGAGAGGAACCAGACTCAAAAGGGAACCCATCCTCATCTGGGTACACGGATCTGGGACACGCTCACGTTAATCTCGGATAGTATTTAGGACAGATACTAGATAGGAGGTGAATTGAGGCACAGCCAAAAAGAGTTTTTGACAAGGGCCTGTTTTGAACGGTGGAGATATTCTGAGGAGTTAATGCAGATTTGGGCCAAAATACGTCACGTGACATCATCACGCGTCATTCAGCCAAAGCCCTCTTCGATTCACGTGCATCGAACGAGTACAGTGAAAAGTCTCATTTACCAACGAAGACCACGTAAGGTAATTTCGTGCGATTCCAAGTTTGCCAATTCATTTACATTTACATTTATTCATTTAGCAGACGCTTTTATCCAAAGCGACTTACAAACGAGAGCACACTCACACACCAATGGTAGCAGAGCTGCCATGCAAGGTGCTAGCTTGCCATCGGGGGCAAATTAGGGTTCAGTGTCTTGCCCAAGGACACTTCGGCATGGGATCACCCGGGCCGGGATTCGAACCACCAACCCTACGATTAGTGGATTAGTGGACAACCCGCTCTACCGACTGAGCCACAGCCGCCCAATTAAAAAAAAAAAACAAAAAGAAAAGCACAAAAAAAGCAAAATCAAACATTTTTGGCCGTGACAATCACAAAAATAAAAACTCTGATTTACACCTGTCCACTTTAAGAAGGACAACAGCTGAGCCGATCGCTAGCGTCCATCCTATCCTATCCAAGGGGCGGGACGTCTACAACCTGGAAAGCATTTAATTGGACGAACACAAGACTAGTACAATATGAGTCACGGGAAGAGAAAAAATTGTCTATTTTTCTGCCGTAATGCTATCGTAATAGTGTTCGTGACATTCACGGACAGTTTCAAAGAGGCTCTGAAACACCCATTTTGATATCTGAAGGTTAATTAAAATAACTGATCAGCCAGAAGATCTATAATCATCTTGTATTAGTGTGTTTCTGAATGAAATCAAGTTCCTCTAATGTAAATTCACTAATTCCTACACACCAAATCAAAGGCTTGACTGTTTTGTTGTTTGTTTGTTTAGGGTTGTGTTTGGTTTTTTTTTCTTCTTCTTTTTACACCTAACACTCTTCCCTTGAATATAGTGTGTTTAGCTAGAAAGCCGGCCGACACTAAACCATTCCCTCCTTACTGCCTCTCCCTGCCTGTGGGGGAAAACAAAAACAAAGCCTGTGTCAATGCACATGACGAGCCAGCTGGCTACAGCACACAGGAAGTAGGTGAAAAGGGGGCAAAAACAATCACAAACCTTGCATATCGCCCGCTTTCGGAGCCTCAATCAGTCCCTCAGCGTGCCTGAGATTCGGGTATCCATTGCAGGGGGGAAAAAAAAGCTGACCAATCACAACCGAGGGAACGCGAACCAACCAATCAGTGATGGGAAACCTTTGGGAACGAGCCAGTCGGATCACGGCTTGCTGTAACTGCTGTTCCAAATCCCTCCCTACTTTCTACTAAGGCACACTATTAAACCGTGTATACCACGGAGTTTTACAGAATATGTAGTGCACTATTTAGTGATTTGGGATTGAAGTATGACTGGCTCATGAGGGAGGGTCACTGTCACTTGCTAGGACAGGAAAACGAAATCTGAGCATGGGGTGGAGAATCCGGGGAAGAGGGGAAAGAAGGGAAGGAGGTGAATGTGTGGGGGAGGGGTGTTTCACCAGAGATGAACAGGGAATGAGGTGGAATGGCCAAGCTAACATGAGTTGTTTTTGCTGGCTGAGGATGAAAGGTTAAAATGAGTTTTTGGTATAAGGCTGGGTTGGTGAAAAGGTGTTCCATTAGTTTAGAAACATTTCCCAATACAGGAAGTTCAGAAGCAGTCCCCAAACATTTTGACCAAATACAGGGTCAGTTAATTCAGACTACAGTACATTTTGTAACTGTCCGTACCTTGCAAACTGCTTGACTACTTAAAGGTGCAATAACAGTTAAAAAAAAAAAAAAAAAAACTTTCTTACTTGTAAAAATAACCTGGAAAAACACGATGAAATACAATGTTTTAAACTGACGCCTCAGCACAAGTGTGTTAAGTGGTTGAGAAAACCGTTTGGATAATTCGGTCCGGAGCGCCTGTTTGTGTTCACACCTGGAGCGATCAGATGACAAGACAACAAGCCGAGATGCACACCTGACATTAAAGTCCTTCTCCAGTGTGTACCAGCATTCTGCTGCATTTCTTTTTAGGCCTTTCATGCAAATCTAATTTTATCTACGTTTATGGACTGCTTCGAAATGTTTATCTGTGTCGTCTGCTAACGAAGCTTATAAACGAACGGGAGGTGAGATGCTGAAAGAATCTGCAAGAAGCAGCTGCTTTCATCTCCGCTGCTATAGTGTCGTGTTTATCCGTGATCTTAGAAGTAGAGTATGGAAGCCTGTTTCCAACATGGAAGAAGAGGGAAAATAAATAAATAAATAAGCTCATTGCAACTTTATTTCTCAAAATTCGGACTTTTTTTCCTCACAATTGCGCGTTCATAGCACACAATTTTAACTTTTTGTTCACGATTACATCAATTACACACGTTTACATCTCGCAATCCTGACTTTTTTCCCCCCTACGCAATTTCAAGTTTATATTGTACAATTGTTCTTTTTTTTCTCTCGCAGCTACGCGTTTACATCTCACAATTCTGATTTTTATCTCGCGATTACGAGTTCACATTGACATATTCACACTGACTTTTTGCTACTTGCTGTAAAGTAAAGATGCCTTCAAAAATAATTAATATTTTTCTACATAAAAGAAAATAATATAAAGTGTAAACAGTAATAAACAGTAAACAGTAACAAACTAAGGGAAATCAGTATGTTGTGTGCTTTCTTTTAAATAGTAATCTCAGGTACAATTCGTGCCATTTTATAAGGAAATTAGCTGATAAGTTTTGCTGAGCATCTTGGGCAATCTGCCACGGTTCCTCTGGAGACTTTGACGGTCACATATGCGTTTTCGTTTACCCCCCGGAGCGGTCTGTTATGTAATATGTTGCTTTCTTTACTGACGTACAAACATTTTTCTGAAACATTACATTTTTCTTGGAAAAGAAACATTTGGAAATATGAAAGATTTTTGTACTGACTCAATAATGCAGAAAAATAAACATCTAATACAAAAACTGTACTATAAATAAAACTACAAATAAAATCCTTGTTTGTAGAATAATGATTTTACAGGAATCATGTTACAGACTGCATCTGCATATATACCAGCTAACAATGTTTTTAGTTCCTGAAACATTCTGAGAAAGTTCCCTTTTTAGCTCCTGTTTGGTTTCTCAAGAAGGTTTTCTACACGGAAATATAACATTGGAGTTTCAATATGAATTACGTTCACAGAACGTTACCCTAATATTCAAATAACTAATGGCATGTTAAGTTTGTAGTAACAAAAATAATCGGCTTACCTATTTGGTGACCTTCATGTTATGAGGAACATTATAGGAACATTCCTGGAATATTAGTTTGTTGTTACAAAAAAAAAATAGTACCTAAAATAACCTTTGGCCAACATTCCTTGTCAATTGTCACATAATCATAAAGGTATTTTTCTAGAATGTTTTAAGAAAAAGCACTGACTTTGCTAACTGAAGTAGAATGTTCCCAGTCTATTATGAAAAGGTTCCCAAAAAAATAACTAAAATCAAGGAAAATGATAGTGTTAGCGAACACTCTATGTTTGCTAGGGTGAAATTATTGGGTGTCACAGGGAAATTGTAAAAATGGGGATTGTGGTTTAACTGGGGGCACAATGCAGTTATCTTTTAGATACTAAAAATCTAGCTATGCAAGAAAAATGCATATGGGCCAGCCTACTAATCTAATAATCTAATAGCCTAATGCAACACAGCATGATTACCTTTTAAGACAATCTCACATGAACATAAATTAAAATATCCTACTTTATTCACTCGATGAAACATTTCTATCATTCTATTATATAAAATGCCCTACATTAATATTGGCACCCTTGGTAAGTATGAGCAAAGAAGGCTGTGAAAATTTGTCTTTATTGTTTAACCTTTTGATCTTTTTTTAAAATAAATTAATAAAAATACTTTTCTCTCATTGATATCAAACAATTACAAACATAACAGGTTTACAAAAAAAAAAAACTTTGTTAAAAATGTGTGTGGCACAATTATTGGCACCACTTCACTTACAAGATAACCACTCTGAATCTGCTCCTATAATGGCTGCTATGGTTGGAGAATACATGGCTAGAGATCTGAGACCATTCCTCCATATTGAATCTCTCCAGATCCTTCACATTTTGAGACCCACTCTCCTCTTCAGTTCACCCCAGAGGTTTTCTATGGCGTTCATGTCAGGGGACTGTGATGGCCATGGCAGGATCTTGATTTTGTAGTAAGTAAACCATTTTTGTGTTGATTTTGATGTATTTTGGATCATTGTTCTGCTGCAAGATCCAACCATAG
Organism: Noturus placidus; assembly: GCA_022414735.1. Classification (NCBI taxonomy): domain Eukaryota; kingdom Metazoa; phylum Chordata; class Actinopteri; order Siluriformes; family Ictaluridae; genus Noturus; species Noturus placidus. Next base: position 147,304 of record JAFFST010046291.1, on the reverse strand, counting down.
CCTATTAGAAGCTTTCTGGTAGAGGCATTCAGGTTTTCATTTAATATCTGTAGATATTTGATATTTGTTAATGCCATGAATCCCAACAATATATCCAGGTCCTCTGGCAGAAAAACAGCCCCAAAACATTAAAGAGCTTCCACCATATTTAACCGTGGGCATGAGCTACTTTTCCATATGGCTACCTCTCTGTGTGCACCAAAACCACCTCTGGTGTTTATTACCAAAAAGCTCTATTTTGGTTTCATCTGACCATAGAACCCGATCCCAGTAAAGTTCCAGTAGTGTGTGACAAACTGAAGATGCTTGAGTTTGTTTTTGGATGAGAGTAGAGGCTTTAATCTTGAAACCGTTCCAAACAACTTACCGTGATGTAGGTGACTTTAGATTGTAGTTTTTGAGACTTTCTGACCCCAAGATGCAAATAACTTCTGCAATTCTCCAACCGTGATCTTTGGAGATTTTTTGGCTATTTGATCCAACCTCTTCACAGTGAGACACACGTCCTCTTCCAGGTAAATGGTGCACTTATATAGCACTTTTCTCCAAAGCGCTTTACACTGTGTCTTATTCACCCATTCACACACACACACACACACACCAATGGGAGCAGAACTGCCATGCAAGGCGCTAACTTGCCATCGGGATCAACTTAGGGTTCAGTGTCTTGCCCAAAGACATGTGTGTAGTCATGTGGGCTGGAAATCGAACCGCCTACGATTAGTGGACAACCCGCTCTACCAACACAGCTGCCCCAGGTCAATTCATAACATATCCAGTTGACTGGAATTTCTTAATTATTTCCCTGATGGTGGAAATGGGCATTTTCAATGCTTGTACTATTTTCTCATAGCCACTTCCCATTTTGTGAACCTTTTGTCAACCTTTTGCCACGCATCACAGCTATATTCCTGTCTTAACTGTTGTTATGAATAACCAAGGGAATTTGGCCTGTGTGTTACCTTATATTTACACCCCTGTGAAACAGGAAGTCATCGTTGAACAATTTCCTGTTCCCAGGTGTACTAAAAATGTCAAATATCAATTACAATACACACAAATGTGCATGCTACAGCCTAGAAAGAAACTCTACACAGTTGTGCATAACAGTTTGAGGGAAGACCCACATAACATATGTTATGGTCAGGTACATTACATTTCAGACATACAGTACATACAAGCATACATCTAATTAATTCCCTCAGCAAGGTCCAAAATATCAGAGCTGTAATGCCTCACGTCGTCAGCAGGATGCAGTAGAGAAACCATTATACTGTGAAATCCACTGTAAGGGCGACTCATGAACAAGCGTGTCCATCACTAGCGCCTCGGTTTGCTCTGCGCATGCGCAGCGGTTCCCCCCAAACCAAGATGGCGGTGCAAGAAACAGCTGCTCAACTCTCTATGGCTCTTAAGGTTCAAGAATATCCAACTTTGAAGGTTGGTAACTGCTTCATTTTTTTAACCAGCACGCTCGTGAGAACGCTCGGGTCCGGTTAAGCTGGTTTAGGCCAGCTGCGTGGCGAACACTGTAGTTTAAATGAGATGTCAGGAGATTTTGAGTCGATGTGCGGGTTTGTTCAGGGAGCTAATGCTAAACAAGTTAGCAAAACAACTCAGCTGAGAGAGACAGAGAGAAAGGGGGGACAGACAGACAGACAGACAGACAGACAGGGGGAGGAATGAGAGATTTATTGGATATCTAGGTTGTAGTTAGTGTACTGGTTTAAAAAGAAAGAACGAAGTGGTTTTTGTCCATTCTCGGCCGTGAATGTAATCCAGCTCCGTCAGCGTGCTTTGTTGAGTAAAATCAGCTTGAAACACTGGATGTCATTCATCACGCTCTGATGCTCATCGGATCAGGTCATAGCTTCCCCCTGCAGCCACCGGCTCTTTGAACTGCCTACTGAAATAAACAGCTAGCTCCTGCATGAAATAAACGGAGCATTGGAACTAAAATGGCCTGAGATTGCTACGAGCTAATCTGGTGTAACATCCCATTCGGATTATTTTATTTATTTATTTTCCCGTTAGCTTGTCATCCAGAGAAGATCTGAGAAGTCCTGTCCATTACGATATCTACTAACCTTCCCTAGTGACTGTAATTACATGCACACACACACACACACACACACACACACACACACACACACGAGCACTGGGCACACATGCAATCCGTGTACTCTATGTACAAGACACATGTAGGTGCTGATCAATAAGATGCACGTGCGGGAAATGCTCACACTGACCAGGATGTCTGTGCATGCAGATGAGCTACAGACCGATCACGTGTACATTTCCATCATGTCTTGGTTTTAATCATGGCAGAACATGTGATGGCTGCTTTGCCACCTTTGTTCTCTGCGCCACTGCTTTTTTTTTTTTTTTTCTTTTCTCTCCACCTCCTCCTCCTCCTCCTCCTCCTCCTACAAGCATGAAGCATGCAGTAGAGCGCCTCGGGAGAGCCTCGTGTCGAGATGCTTAATATCTGGGGATTGCTTGAGCTTAAACCAGAGAGAATCTGACTCGGTGCATTGCATTGCCGTCCCTGTGCACGCAGGAAGAATTTAAATGCCACGAAATGCTCATTTGTGCTGCTTCCTCTCAGATGCACCTAGCACATCCAGATCATTTGTGGCCACCGTTGGAGGCACGACGTTACAAGCGGGTGAATGAATTCGTTTTTGTACTATAAACCAGAATTCACCCTGAATGACCTGCGTTCATCTTTAGAATGATCTTCAATGGCATCCAGCTCATGATTGTTTGGAGTCATGGGCTGGGTATTTCAGAAACTTCTGGGATTTTCACGCAAGACTAGTGTCTCTAGAGTCCGTGAATAATTGTGAGAAAAACATCCAGCGAGCGACGACGGGTGGAAGCGCCTTGTTGTTTTTAGAGGTCAAAGGAGAACGGTCGGACGCGTTTGAGCTGACGGGACGGCTACGATAACTCGAAAGCACTCTTTGCAAGCGCGGTGTGCAGAAAAGTATCTCAGAATGCACAGCACGCAAGGCGAACCTCGCGGTGGATGTGTCGTGCCGTAACAGCGAAAGACCACGCCGGGTTACAGTCCCGTCAGCCGAGAACAGGAATCCGAGGATACGGCGGGTTCAGGCACACGGAAATTAGAGATCCCAGGAGATCATCCAGTTCTGAAATACTCAAGCCAGCCCGTTGGGCATCGACATCCATGCCACGGTCAAAGTCACAGAGATCATCATTTTTTATTATCTAATGTCTGATGCGGATTATCATTGTTTATTATGCGGCCATGTAATAGGCTGGTTAGATGATTGCATGAATAAGTAAATGTACAGTTGTTCTTAATAAAGTGGTTGGTGAGAGTATCACCAATACCATAATTAGCACGTGCCTATAACAGGACAATGTGAGGTAAGGAAACGTGTGCACATATATGGCCAAAAGTTTGTAGACACCTGACTATTACTCCCGTATGTGCTTGTTGAACATCTCCTTGTTGAACATCTGGGAAGGCTTTCCACTAGATGTTGGAGCGTGGCTATGGGGATTTGTGTTCATTCAGTCATAAGAGCTAGATTGAGTGAGATAGAGGCACTGATGTTTGGTGATGAGGTCTGGGGTGCAGTCAGCCTTAATGTTCATCCCAAGGAGGACGTCCAGTGGGGTTGAGGTCAAGGCGCATCGTCATGCTGGAACAGGTTTAGGCTCTTATTTTCATAAAATGTTTCACCACACTGTACGTCATACTTTATAATAAATCTTAGCTGGAGTGAGTGTATCTTGTATGTTTACATCCAAGTGACCAATCCATGTGACTATTAATACGAACAGGAATTGCTCCTTTAATGAATCAATAATGGTTATCTTTATCCTATCAACTGACATAGTTGATTCATGACCGGATTCATGGTTTTGTCCTCCGCAGGTTCCTTATGAGACCTTGAATAAGCGTTTCCGTGCAGCGCAGAAGAACATAGACCGCGAGACGAGTCACGTCACCATGGTGGTGGCCGAGCTGGAGAAGACCCTGAGCAGCTCCTTCCCTGTTGTTGACTCTGTGGTCTCCCTGCTGGATGGTGTGGTGGAGAAATTAAGTGCACTCAAACGGAAGGTAAGTTCCTTAGCAAGTTTAATCGCCAAAAAAAAAATCATGTGCCTTTAATTTAATCGAAAATAATTTCCTTTATATTTGCAATGAAGGGTCTCTGATAGTTCTTTTCCATCAAGCTGGCCCAGTTCTTATTCTTTCCACTTCTCAGTCTGCAAGGTTGCTTCCAATCCTTTTAGCAAAATGTTGTTGGACTGAAATAAAGGACCAGTCATGGTCAGGGGCTTTCCTGTATCCTTTTAGCACCACGATAGCTCAAGTTTCCTTCCACTCAAATAAGATGTGAGGGTGGTTTTTGAGGAATTTTAGCAAATTAAATATTGGAACTGTGAATCAGTGGTCTTAAAAAAAAAAAAAAAAAAAAAAGAAATAATTCCACTGAACTGATTTGGAGCTACATTGCTGGTGTTCATTCTTCTCAGGTCGACATTTCTGCATTATAAATATTCTACTATTTTGAGATACTGGATTTGTGATTTCCGTGAGCTGTAAGCCGTAATCATGACGATTAAAACAGAAAAAGGCGTCAAATATTTCACTTTATATGTAATGAATATAGAATATATGAAAAGTTCTACTTTTTGAATTAAATGACGGGGGAAAAAAACACACTTTTCCACGATATTCTAATTTTTTGAGATGCACCTGTATGTCATATTGTTTATAGAACAGTGGTGCGCAAGTGGAGTCCATGAAGCACAGTTGCGATGTTGAAAAATGGCAACCCGCAATGTATTTAGTATTGAGTATTCATAGATATTAAGCTATATGACTGAAATAGGTTTAATCCAAACCTTAATAAATAAAAATATAAAATCTGTTCTGTCAGTGGAAAATTTGAGAATTGAAAGCTACAGTCTATTGCCATAATATTACTGTACACATTGAAGAATGAGCCTAATATTTGAACGTTTTATGAAATAAACAAATCTGTATTAAAGTGGTTCATGGAATTTATTTTTCAATAGTTCAAGAGACTCTAGTCTATAATGTCTCTGTTGTGTATAGAGACTGAAGAATTTAACATTGGATGTTAAAATATTTTTCAGAGCTAGTGGTGTTACACTTTACACACGGCGTTTGGAAACTTTCATAATGGTCCAGCACTCAAACTGGTGTTTTCTGGTTTCTGGTCATTGGAGGTGTAGGTGATATCTACAGGGTTCTAACGCTCATTTTAACATCTCCTGAAGGCGGCAGAATCAATCCAGGCTGAAGACGAGAGTGCTAAGCTCTGTAAACGGCGTATTGAACACCTAAAGGAGCACAGCAGCGACCAGCCGGCTAACGTAAGCGTGTGGAAGAGGAAACGCATGGACCGTATGATGGTGGAGCACCTGCTGCGCTGTGGCTACTACAACACCGCCGTCAAGCTCGCCAAACAAAGTGGGATCGAGGTGCATCTCTGGTCCTCACTCTGGGGTTTTTTTTTTTGTGTGTGTGTGTATGTAGATCAAACTAGACATATAACCTGGGACCTACGACACATAAGGTGCCTAAAAATGTCAAATTCATCCCTTGAGGGAAAGGAAAGGTTTCTATATTTGTCTTTAAAAAATAAAATAAAATAAGGTTAATCAATTACCATATATTTACATATTTGCCAGGATTTGGTCAACATCGAGATGTTTCTCACTGCAAAAGAAGTGGAGGAATCACTTGAAAGGCAGGAAACCGCCACCTGCTTGGCCTGGTGCCATGACAACAAGTCTCGTCTGAGGAAAATGAAGGTAACGCTGTTCAGTTCAGAGTTAGAAATCGGATAGCTTCGGTTCTGATCTAAAATATGATCGGCTGAGCCGTCTCGGAAGGCGCTGTAAACTCCACTGCTGTTTCTTGCATGACTAGGATACTGAGTTTATACTTATTTTATTACTTAATTCCATAACAGTTTTACTGTTATCTTATTACATCTGCATAGGGACACTGCTAACATAACATAGGGGCGGTTGTGGCTCAGTCGGTAGAGCGGGTTGTCCACTAATCGTAGGGTTGGCGGTTCGATTCCTGGCCCATGTGACTCGACATACCGAAGTGTCCTTGGGCAAGACACTGAACCCCAAGTTGCTCCCGATGGCAAGCTAGCACCTTGCATGGCAGCTCTGCTACCATTGGTGTGTGAATGTGTGTGTGAATGGGTGAATGAGACACAGTGTAAAGCACTTTGGATAAAAGCGCTATATAAGTGCGCCATTTATCATTTAACATACTGTTTTAAAATCGTTCCTCTCTCAGAGCTGTCTGGAGTTCAGTTTAAGGATCCAGGAATTTATCGAGCTCATTCGACAGAACAAACGCATGGACGCAGTACGGTACAGTGACCTGCTTCTGTAGCCTAAACAGATTAAGAGCTGTTTAAGTACGTATAGTTTGTAATAAAAATAATATAATGACCCATGTGTGTTGTAGACATGCACGGAAACACTTCAGCCAAGCAGAAGGTGGACAGTTGGATGAGGTTCGGCAGGTGATGGGCATGCTGGCATTTCCTTCTGACACTCACATTTCCCCATACAAGGTGAGGTTTTTGTACAGGACTCCTCATCTCAAAATGAACGGATGTGTAGATCTAGGATTTATCCTAAGGCGGAGCAGCCCCTAAGTGTTTTATTCCTAGTTCCTAAGTGTTTTATTCTTATAGCCTTTTAATTTACCAACAACATGTGCACTTGAAACTAAAGACCCCTTCCATCAATGTTAAATAAGCATCTCCTTCCAGAAAACGTCCTCATTTCAACAATCATGATTGGTTTTCTTTGTTAAACAGCACATTTATAATCTGTTAATTATAAGTGTCAGTCATTCGCTGTTACTAAAGAAATGGGAACCTATTCGATCATGGGTCTAATACAGATTCGTATCTAATCTGATTAAATAGATAATTCTGAAAGGGTTTATAAATGTTGGCTACCGAGGATACGCATTTTAGTACATGCTCAGTTGAAATCACGTGTACACATGAATATCTAGAGATAATGTTCTAGTGAGGCCTCATAAATGCAAATCTCAGTGAGACAGTGAGTTGCTAGTGCTCAAACGATTTTTATATTTATTCATTGAGGTGAAGGGTACCAGTTAATGGAGGTTAAACTCAACTGCAGTATGAAACACCCACTGGTCACTGAGAAATCCAGTATAATTATGTTTCAAGGAAGTTTAGTTGAGATTGGAAAAGCCCAGGAAAAACGATTTACCCCCAAAGAACACGTGAACAGTTTCATACGTTGGGGCTGGAAGCAGTGAAATGACTTACATTAAGCTTGCTGTCTCTCGTAGGACCTTCTGGATCCAGGCCGCTGGAAAATGCTGATCCAGCAATTCAGATACGACAATTACAGATTACACCAGCTGGGGAACAACTCTGTGTTCACCATCACTCTGCAGGCAGGGCTGTCTGCCATCAAAACCCCGTATCCTCACAGAAATGCACTTGATTACCTCCAGCACACCACATTTTCCTAATAGCATCTAGAGTTCCTGTTAACGCATCCTTGGTATACAGTTGAGTGCAAATGTTTGCACATCCTTAAAACAACTGTCATTTGTAGCAACAGTACGTGTACTGTGTTAGGTTCCTCACAAGATTCTTTATTATTTAGTTAAGAAACAGTTGATGTAAAGGCATTAACAGTAGTATTTCTCTTTATGAACAATAAATATTCTGTAACATACATGCGTGTATATAGATGTGGCGGCTGTGGCTCAGTCAGTAGAGCGGGTCGTCCACTAATCCACTAATCGTGGGGATGGTGGTTTGAATCCCGGCCCAGGTGATCCCTTGCCGAAGTGTCTTTGGGCAAGACACTGAACCCTAAGTTGTCCCCGATGGCAAGCTAGCACCTTGCATGGAAACTCTGCTACCATTGGTGTGTGAGTGTGTCTCATTTCTAAGTCGCTTTGGATAAAAGCGTCTGCTAAATGAATAAATGTAATGTAAATGTAGATGTACTAACTTTCAAGAGAATAGGGACTTGGTAACAGTACTGAACTTCCTTCTCTTGTCAAAATGACCAGTGTAAGTTGCTGGCCTTGACTCTTTGCTCACAGACAGTGTTACAAAGAGGATGGTTCCTCTAAAAACCCAGACTGTCCTGTATGCAGCAAGTCCCTGAACAAACTGGCTCAGCCTCTCCCCATGGCCCACTGCGCAAACTCTCGCCTGGTGTGTAAAATCTCTGGAGAGGTCATGAACGAGAACAACCCACCCATGATGCTGCCTAATGGCTATGTTTATGGCTATAATGTGAGTAGAGAGCAGGTGCATGGCAATCTTGGGGGGGGGGTATTTATTTTGCTGTCATGGTTTGGGTCTACTTGGCCCCTGCCCTTACAGGTAAGCATCATTGAAAATGAATGCAAAGGTTTTTTTTCCTGACTGATTGTTTTAATCCTTTGACGAAACATTTCTATTGGACGAGAGTGCTCTTTTCCAGAACGACTCCTCCCCCAATCCGCAGGGCTTTCTGAATGGTGTTCATTGTTCCTGTACAGTTCCAGAAACTAGTACAATGTATGCCAAGGCACACTGAAGCTGTTCTGGTGACTCATGTTGGCCATGACATTTCTTTTTCCTTTAATTTGTCACATCTGTGTGTGTACATATCAGGCAGGTCCATAAGTTTTGGACAGTGGCACAATTTTCATACTTTGGTCTCTATAACCCACCCCAATGGATTTGAAATGAAGCAGTCAAGATGGGATTAATTCAAGGGGTTTGACAAAAAAAATATTGCATTAACTGTTTAGGAATTACAGCAGTTAATGACTGCCTGAACTTTGGAACCCATGGACACCACCAAATGCTTAGTTTCCTCCCTGGAGATGTTTTGCCTTGAATAAGTGAAAAGCAGTCACATCATCAATAAGGACTGTTGACCCAGTTCCACAGATATGCCCATGCCATAACTCTGCCTTCACCATGTTTGACCGATGACATGGCATGCTTTGGATCATGTATATGCCCTTCCTTTCCTTCTCCATACTTTTCACTTCCCATCATTCTGGTACAAGTTCAACTTGATTTCATCTGTCTGAATAATCTTGTTCCAGAACTGGTCAGGTTTTTGTTTTTAAAAAATGTTTTTAAAAAAATGTTTTCTAGCAAGTCTAATCTGGCCTTTCTGTTCCAGAAGCGTGTTTGCGGTTTGCATTTTGAGGTAAACCCTTTGTATTTACATTTCATTTACGCGCTTCTTGATTGGAGAAGTTAGGTGTATCATTGTCAAAGTCTACAGTGCGTTCTTGACTTGGCTAGATGTTGTGAAGGGGTTTTTCTTCACCAAGGAAAGAATTCTGTAATCATCCACTTCAGTTGTCTTTCAGGTCTTTTGGTGTTACTGAGCTCTCCAGTTCTTCCCTTCTTTCAGTGCACTCCTAAAGTTTCTGCTATCTCGCTGATGGGTCTGTTGTTGGGGGGTTTTTTTCAGCTTAATAATGGCTCCCTTCACTTGCATCTATACCTCTTTTTGGACTGCCTATTGAGAGTTTCCATGAACGGCTAACAAATTCAATGATTGGATTCAACTCCAGACCTTGTTATCTCCTTAATTTGCCATGAAACAGCAAGGAAACAGGCCACACCTGGCCATGAACCTGCTTATCAGTCAGTTGTCCATTTACTTTTGAACCTGTGAAAATGGAGGCACTTTTGATTTAATGTTGAATGTCTACATTTCAATCACATCTTGATTGCTTCATTTCAGATCCATTGTGGTGGTGTACAGGGGCGAATTCCTGTGTACTGTTTTTCAAGGATGTACGTCTGTGCTATACATGTATCAATAGCCCCATATAAATTATTATATACAAAAAAACATAGACGTTTCCTGAGCTGATATAGACAATGAAAATCTGCATCATCTCATACCTATTTAGGGGCCAAGCACAGAAGGTGCGTAGGCACCTATTGTAATCGTTAGTGTTGTTCTTATTATTCTTCCACTCTGGAAGTCTATGGCAGCCCAGTGTGGTAAAAAGTTGTGAATTTTGCCTCACTGATCGAGAAGAGTAATTTTGGGTTGTCTAACAACTGTTCAAATTTTCACATTCCTGCTAATAACTTTTGAAACCTTAGCACTAGAAATGAAATTCTTTTTTTTCTACTGATTTCTTGGCTCAAGACGATTCGATTGCACCCTATAACATCCTTTCTATCATCAAAAATGTTCCGCCATTTTGAATTTTTTTTAAAAACCTACTTTTTCAAACTCGTCCTAGATGGTTCTTACGATCTTCACCAATATTGGCTCAGATCATCTTCAGACTATGCTGGCAAAATATTATTAAAAGTTTATTGATAAACCCAACCGTTCTTGATAAAACGGCGAACGAATTCAACGAAGAGCACGCCAAATTGGACACACGGCTATATATCTGCAATGCTTTAGCATATTGAGACAAGTGTTGGTACATGTCATCATAAGCATGACCTGAGACTACATGCAGTGTTTCGGTACTGTGCCATGTAGTGGTCAGGAGATATGAAAAATTTAATTTTTGCTTATAACTTCGGTTTGGCCAAAAATCACAAAAAGGGTCTCTTTAGATTTAATGCAGCATGTTGAGTTTGTCCCCTGTTGGCCATTTTGGATGTCGGCCATTTTGAATTTTGCCGTTAAATGCTTTATCTATCTATCACCGATTAGTCGAGACCGACCGTCGGTCACTTTACGGCCCACGTATGCCATCAACGCGAACCACAAAGCATGTCGGCAGAAGTAGTGGGGTAGTTTGCCATTGCTTTCCCCACCCCTCCCCATTAATCCGGGCTTGGGACCGGCACGTAGCTGCTGCCAGACACACGGCTGGGTACACACACTCACACACCCATTCATACACTACGGACACTTTAGACACGCCAATCAGCCTACCCTTGGACTGGGGGAGGAAACCGGAGTACCCGGAGGAAACCCCCGACACACGGGGAGAACATGCAAACTCCACACACACATGGCCCTGGCGGGACTCGAACCCCGAACCCTGGAGGTGTGAGGCGAACGTGCTAACCACTAAGCCACCGTGCGCCCTAAATGCTTTACTATTATAAATTTCGTAAGAAGCCTGTTATGTGTCTTTGGCACCATGCCCTGAAGGTACTTTAAACGTTTTGGGGCAGTGCCACCTTCTGGTGAATAATTATAATGAAATTTCAAAAAATGCTAATTGCTTTTGATTTTGCTTATTGAAATGAAACTGGAAATGAAGGAAATGAAATTCCTTGGGTCATGCTGAGAACATGGATACTGCATTTGCCATAGTCTGCCAAACTTCCTATCTGCCATTTTGATTTTCTTTAAAAACCTACTTTTTTCGAACTCCTGGAAAATTGTTCATCCAATTTTCACAAAATTCTAAGGCAATCTGACAGTTATCAAACGTTTTTTGATAGATCAGACCATTCTCAAACAACACCCAAACGAATGGCGAGCACACCAATATGGATGTAAGTCTCCGAAACGCTTTAACGTTTTCATACCAAACTTAGTATATGTCATAGCCATCATGACTTGGGGTACCTGTATCATTTCAGAACAGTGTCACATAATGGTCATGAAATATGAAAAAGCACATTTTTATTACTTATGAAAGGTTTGCCCTAAAACCATGAACCTGGTCTCTACAGATTCAGTGGGGAATAACAAGTCGTTTGATACAACATGTTCAAATATCAGCCATTTTGAATTTAGTCTTAAACACTGTGTTTTATGAACAACTTGCCGCGTTGTCACAAAAATTGGTAGGGATCATCAGGACCATATCCCGAAAGTGCTCAAAAATGTTCAGGGCCACCTTGTGGTCAACAATTATATTGCAAAAAAAAAAATGCTAATAGCTTTTGATTACTTTTGTCATGAGACTGGTCTTGCTAGATTCCGTGGGTCATGCCGAGAACAATGATGCCAGTCAATTCAACTGGTTGTCTGCCATTTTGAATTTTGTTGAAAACTTGCTTTTTCAAACTCCTATTAGACTGTTGGCCCGATTTTCACCAAATTCAATTCGGATCATCTTCGGTTGATGCCGGCAAAAACTTATGAATGTTGTGTTGATATACTAAACGGTTATCATTTAATGCATCAACAAATCTGATTGCATGATCCCAAAATGATTCGGAGGATGAATCTGTGCAAGGCGTTACCATATTGACACCAAACTTTGTTTGTCATTGTGACCCCACACTGACCACACCCCATATATTTGGTCACAGCGCCATTTATTGGGCAAGCATGATATGCAGTTAAATTATATAACAATTGATTGTATTTATGACTTTTCATCCATTTTGCCTAAAATTATATACAAATGACTAATTTCTCTTTTTCACAGTTGGTCTTGATGCTCCCTGCCATGCTTGTGTAGCTCCCCCTTTACCCTCTTTTGTGCTTGGCCCCTTAAAATGCAGCTATATTTAAATTTTACTTGGCTTTTATGAATACAATGGAATGCAATTATGAATACAATAGTATGTTGATGTTTTTTTTTATTCTCTGTACAGTCTCTCTTGTCTATCCGTCAAGACGACAAGGTGGTGTGCCCCAGAACCAAAGAAGTCTATAACTTCTCCCTGGCTGAGAAGGTATACATCATGTGATGAGGCCTCCAGAGCATAGTTCAAGCTGTTTTTTTTTTTTTTTTTTGTAATGATACCACCTTGGGCTCGACGAATCCCAAAACGATGAAACCTGTAGTCTGAAGACCTCTGTTCCTCAGCCTGTGATCCATGAGACTCTATTCAGTTGCCCTCTGCCAAACCTTTTCTGATAAAAAAGGTTCCTAGTTCATTGGAGATTTTTACTATACAACTGAATGATGAAAATAGGGAACAACACGACATAATTTCAAAAAGTTTGATATTTCTGCATTTTCCTTTACTGGCTTCTTGACAGTTGTGTGATGACAAAATAACATTGTCCCACATCATTTATCTGAGACCTTCTGCCTTTTTAGTGTGCTTAAAAATGACCGTTCGTTTTATTCAAGAGTGCTCGTTATTTTTTTAGACCGAAGTGTTTAGAACATTATAGCATCCACTTTTTAATATCCTGCCTGAGCACCTGTAAAATCTCTTACCAAGTATGGTTGGGTAATACCGGCACATTCTCACGCCCACTGCCGTTGCAGTTACTTTATAGAAAGTGTAGTTGCGTCAGTGGCAATACTTCGCACATAATTCTCAGTTGATGTAACTAGGTGTAGAAAGACATTGCAGTTTGTCGGTAGCTATTTGTGAAGGGTTGTTATTAGACTAAACTTTACTTCACATGCCGTGTTTTGACAGGTTCATCATTACAATACAGACTACTTGTGTCCATGACCAGCATACAACTTGTTGGGTCAAGTGTAGCAGGATTTTATTGTGACAAAGTCTAAAACATGAAGGTTTGTGAGGACAGTGGTTGTTACTATACAACATATCCGTGATCTCATGCTACATTTAATGATGTTTCGGGATTCAAGAAGAATGCATTCGTTTCGAGGTGTGCACAAAAGATTTTTTTTAAATAGTACTCCCGCTGGCTATAGTAGAAAGCAGTGTCGCAGTATATTCTGATGACGTTAGCCGGTTTTAATTACCCAAAATATACAGAATTAAGTCATTAATACCACAGCTAACTTACCCAGGATAAAGCAGGTAATGACAATGAAACTGCGTGATCCATGGGGATCTCACAAGGATCCTAGTCTTGATGCACACCTCTGCATTCATTCACCAAAGCAACGTGTAGTGTCTGAATCTCAGGTTAGATTGACATCATACATGCTACATACCGTAAAGCCTGACTCACTGTGTCTCCATACTTCACAATACCATCATTTGTTGCTTCCCTTTTCTGAAAAATAGACTGTCTTCCTATTTTGTGTTAGATCTTAATGGTAAGGGCTACATAGGAGTGATAAGGTCTTAACCACTTTGTCATGTGAGTTTAAAAAAAAATATGCTTCAGATAATCATGAGCATTTTTCGACGAAGCACTAAATAGTTTTGTGTCGTTGTTCGACCACACATTTTCTATTCTAGACTCCACACCATTCAGATTTTCCCAGTCAGATTGCGGTTAGGTTGTCTAGAAGCACCTATTTTTTTTTTTGTTTTGTTTTGTTTTTTAGAGCACACTGTCTTTTTTTCTTTTTTCTTTATTCTTGGCAAGCTGCTTTCAAATGTGCTATTTTATTGTAAGTGTGGAAAGGCTACTTAGATATTGCTCTTGCATGTGTGTACTCATAGAGTAGTTGGGTTGTTAATGTTTAGTCAAATAAAAAATTATTTGAATAAATTCTGTGCTTTTATTGTGATTATGGTAGAAATGAAGATGTATAAGAAATTATCTATACAGTACACATTATATATAAATTAAACATTTTTATTGTTGTGGTATAGGAAGAGTAAACCTCTGAGGCATGTGGTTATAGGAAAACGACATAATGTGAGATGGGGTAACGTTTCCACCTTGATGCTAATTATTTTCCAATGACAGCTTTATTCCTCTCATACAACAGCAATTTACCAATTATCACTGGTATTTATTAAAAGTTCATATATTCTATATATATATATATATATAATCATAAGGGTATATTTTTTGTTAAACGTTCATGTTAATAGACATTTTCTGTGTTAAATGAATAAGGGAATGTACTTTATTTCCCTAAACATTTATTTCAAAATATATTGACTTTCAGCCATTTTGTTACAACTATGGAGGTATACTTGGAATCATTGACCTCCTGGAAGACCCAGTTGTTTTAACTTTCTGGCTGATGTCTTGAAGTGTTACTTCAGTGTTTCTAGATAATCCTCGTTCCTCATGATGTCTCTTTTCTGAAGTGCACCAGTCCCTATTCCAGCAAAACACCCCACAACATGATGCTGCCACCACCATGCTTCACAGTTTGGATGGTTAAAAGCGTCATCCTTTTTCTTCCATACATAACTCCCAAAATTAAGGCAGAAATGGTCCCATTTTTGTTTCATCTGACCAGAGAAAACTCCTCCAAAAGGCTGGTGATCACCTGAAAACATCAGTCTGGCTTTTTAAATGCTGGTTTTAATGTAAGGGCTTCTCTAAGTTGCGTGGATTTTTCCATGGTATAAAGAACAAAAAGGCCCTGGCTCTACATACAGGCGACTCCTGGTTTAATACTAGTTATGACAATTGGCGAATCAAAAGCTTCTAAAAGGCATTGCATGAATTTTTCCCACTGGAAGTCTGATATTGCGAATTAAAGCGGAATATATCCTTCTCGAATCAGTTGTTTCAAGATGCCTTCATGAAATGTGTGGAGTTGTATTAAACTGAGATGGAATATTGTCCTTTTATGACAGAGTAACCTTGCCTCATACATGGCAAAATAATATGTCCTTTATCCTACAGCTATTTCACTCCCACTTCTATGATGGTTCTTGCCAATTAGTCAGAGACTGATGACCTATATACTGCACACTACAAACAAGTACTGGACCTTGTTGATCTAAAACGTATAATTCATGTCTGTCTCAGACTCACACGTACTAGAGAAGGAGAAGAAGAACAAACCATCAGTGCAGGTTTATTTTATTTAACATATAGTTTGATTAAAGATTTTTATAAAAAGCATTTGCAGATTTGGTCATAAGCTTGTAGATTAGGATTCTTCACATGCAGAAGGTATCAGTTTCAAAATCAAGTTAACATTACATACAATGTTATCTTGAACAGTTTTTGGTCACTTTTTTCACAGTTTTGTGAGGTCCAGGAAAAGTTGCCGTTAATGATGGTGTGTTTGGTCTAGTAGATGTAGCTGGCAGTGTAGAGGGACTGCGTGGCAGCCTGGTCAGCCTGGCCTGTCGGTTTGTACTCGCCTTTAGATGCCAGACCGTTAATCTGTGGGAGGGAAGAAACAAGACAAGCATGATGTTCACGTGCCAGATCTACATCTGCTGCTTCATAAAAAGATTCTCCTTCCCTTCTGTTTCATAGAATGGATTTTATTCACTATTGGCACAAATTGGACCTTCCTAGGACGTTGTTTTGACAAAGTTGCCCATTTCAGTGCTCACCTTAGCACGAGTGAAGAAAGCCTCCTGTGCAGCCTTCCTGTTTTCTGTTTTACCCTTCCACGCTGCGAGCGCTGAGGCCTGGAGAGCGCGTCCGTAGGAGAAAGTCAGCTTCCAGGGCTTGTGCAGTGGAGTCTGGTTGATGGCACTGAGATTGAGTGAAGCTTCCTCCTCACTCTGACCTCCTGACAGGAAGCAGATGCCTAGAAGACAAATTAATCACGGTGAGTAAAGATTAAACGAAACATTCTTTCCTAATAAACTGTCCGAACGTGCTCCAAGTCACCTGGAACAGCGGCGGGTACAGTGCGTCTGAGGGTAGTGACTGTTGCCATGGCAACCTCCTGAGGGGTGTACTTCTTGGGGCAGGAGTGTCCGGCTGTGACCATGTTAGGTTTGAGCAGAGTACCCTCCAGATACACATGGTGGTCAGACAGCGCCTTGTAGACTGCAGCCAGGACCTAATGAAAGAAATAAGGATTAGGAAGACTGGCAAGTATGCCTGATCCAGCTCCTCCTACCAAGGTAGAGCTGGGCAGAGTCATGTATTTAATTTATTTGTTTATTCCATGTTGTACAGCATTGTATGTTAGAGTTAAGTTTAAGGCTTAGGCTTATAGGAGGAGTTAGATCAGATCCAGCTCCACCTCCTATTGGTTCTGCAACGAGGACTATCTTAAGACTAAAGAGAGTCGCAGTTTTATTCTTGCTTTCTTTTCACGGTCGTAGAGGAAGCTCACCTTCTCTGTGGCGTACTGGCAGCGCTGGAGGTCATGATTGCCATCTGGGAGAATCTCAGGCTCAACGATAGGCACCAAGCCATTCTATTAAAAAGAAAAACATTACTTGCTTGCTCGTATGCCTTCATGTATTACGAACAAGTTTCAGAATCGTTTGTGCTCTGAGGGTGTACCTGTTGGCAGATGCTAGCGTATCTGGCTAGTACGTTGGCGTTTTCAGCAATAGCAAGAGCCGAAGGGCAGCCATCAGAGATCTTCAGCACACAGCGCCACTTAGCAAAATCGCACCCATCCTTCTTATACTGAGCACAGCGTTCACCCAAACCATCCAGCCCTAACAGACACAGGGGTAAGAGTCTAATCAAGAGCTGACAGATGCTCATAGATCGAAGTGACCTGATCAAAACATGAAGCGTTGAACGTTATTCTAATAACAGCCTTGAACCATCATGCTAGGTTTACCCTGTGTGGTTGTCTCGCCATCTGTTCCATTCAGACCTGCTGTGCCTTTGTCAACCTGGCAACACAAGACAAAACACAACAAAGAGTACCAATTAATACACTAAGGGATTTTTCCATTTGTGGACATAGATTATAGTGTGTGAAGATGATTTTCAGTGGATAATTCTTACAGACAGTTAGTGTGTGTGTGTGTGTGTGTGTGCAAAAATCTGGTCTAACCTGTTGCAAATTTAGACCTAAAATTACATCATGCCTCTGTCATTCGTGACGGTTCAGTTACATCAAAACCCTGTTTATAAAAGCCTGGATAAGGAACTAACATGACTGTTCTTGCCATTCAGTTTCCTTTGAATACTTCAAGGATATTTAAAAACGGTTATGTTTTAAATCACACATTTAAATCACAGCGCTATCACTTTGGACACTATGGACTTGATGTCCAATCTTCATGAAACATTCTGGTTTTATCCTCAATTAAAAAAAGCCATGTTTCTGCTTCACTAATCAGACCATCGAGGGTGGTGTTAAAAAATTTTCTTTCTTGGTGTGATGCATCAGGGAAATCTACAGTTTACAGTAATTAAAGTAAATTTTAAAGTAAAGGAGCTGCTATTGTTCATGTTTAAAAAAAGAAAAGAAATCGGACTATATTTTTTCCATACACACATCAGTTCTTATACAGTATTTTTCACGTGTTTGATCGGCTGAAAAAAACTTTGCTGGGTCTGCATCTGGACCGCAGTGTTTTAGACTTTAGTGTTGAAAACTTTTCTGCCTTTACGCAATCTCTATACTTGATTACTCTACGTGCACTTTGTCCTCATATCCAAGCAAAAAGCTGATCGACTGCACTTTGAACATGCAAGACAAGAGTAAGCAGCTGTGTAACAGTAATAATATGTCTCAGATGAAAGGTTCTGCACGACAAACAGTGCAGAAACAGTATTATTACCTTAATGCCAACCACAATTCCCTTCTCCTTGACAACCTTGGGGAAAAGGACACCCTTGTCTGATTTCTGATACAGGGTCTCGTGGAAGAAAATGACTCCTCCTATACTCTGAGAAATGGTGGGATCAACGGAGAACAGGAGGTCTCGGAAGAAGCGGCGGTTCTCCTCTGTGTTCTCCACGTTGATTTTCTGCAGACGCTTTGCCATGGTGCCTGAGTCAGGAATGATATACGTGATTAATTAAAAAACATTTTTTTAAAATCTTATACCACATTACCTTTGAATGCTCAAAACTGATTGCTTTATATTCATGTGCTCGTTCTAATACGTTATTGTTTCTACAGATTTCTGCGAGGATCTGTAAAAGTGCTAAAGCTGTGACTTTTCCTACATGTAAAAGTCTTCAGAACTGAGGGCTTTCTGGTTAATCAGTAATGTGACAAGCTGGCAAGGATACAACCAGTTACAATGCAAGTGATAACAGGTTAACTAACTTGTTAAATGCAACTCCGAATGGATAAAATTCTGATTATGAATGATCCGTCATTCTTTAATAAATACAAATTATTTGTGTTGACAAATTGCAGGACTGAGCAGGAAGGACTAAATAAAAGGAATAAAACATTTCAGAAAGTGCTGGTATTGATAAATAATCCACTGTGGGGTAGAAATGGAACACCATCCCATCACTGATTATTTTCCTAACAACATGCACCGTTGTGTGTTATTGCTGGCTTCAAGGGCGTAACCGTGTTATGGACATTGGGGGGGTCCAAGCGCTTGGACATGGGGGGGGGGGGGGGG
>JAFFST010046291.1:108392-120636 GCA_022414735.1 Noturus placidus | reverse complement strand
CAACTTAGGGTTCAGTGTCTTGCCCAAGGACACTTCGGCATGGGATCACCCGGGCTGGGATTCAAACCACCAACCCAACGATTAGTGGATTAGCATGATCGGTCTCGGAGGTCCTACTTCTGGATGGAGCTCTCATCTGCTCCAAATCCAGACTGCTGGGACAAAGGCTTTTCAAAGCCAAACAGATTACATTTAAAGCAATAATTGTCTCTTTAAGAATGTCTGTTGTTACCCAGATGAGGATGGGTTCCCTTCTGAGTCTGGTTCCTCTCAAGGTTTCTTCCTCTAAAAACATCTTAGGGAGTTTTTCCTTGCCATTGTCGCCACTCAGTGTCTTGCTCAGTTGGGATAATTTCTCACTTTTACTGTGTATGTACTGTGTTCATATTCCTGTAAAGCTGCTTTGAGACAATGTCTGTTGTAAAAAGCGCTATACAAATAAAATTGAATTGAATTGAATAGTGGACAACCCGCTCTACCGACTGAGCCACAGCATATATATATATATATATATATATATATATATTTTAAAAGGATATAGGTGTTGTGTATTTATTTATGTATTTATTTATTTGTTCGTACTCTGCGCATCAAATTTCCTCTAGGTGGCGATAATGCTCCAACTCATGGCAGCCAATCGCCGTTAAAAACCTAACGAAGAAGAAGAAGAAGAAGAAGAAGAAGTCGTAGACGGGCAGTTTGGTAGTTACGCACTTTCAGACGTCGACTTCATTTCCGTTTCCGGGAGCTTCCTCCCCCTTCCAAATGTTCCGCAACATCAACATTTAGAAAGTGAGCAGTTCACCGCACTAACGCGAGGTTTGTATGTGTATCAAAGTGCATTGTATGAACTCTATTAATGACACAATGGCCTGTACTGGAGAATTTCCTCTGTCTGGGTTGTTTTATGGACCTAATGTCTAATAAGAATTCCGGTTCTTCTTCATATTAGCCAACTGTAGCTAGTCACTGATTAGCTAACGCTAGCTGAGATGGCAGGCTACATTTCCAAAGAATAAACCAGACAGGATTAGAGTAACGTTTAATATATCAGAAATAAGCTGGGTTATTTACTTTACCTTTACACTTAGCTGCAAAAGTGTCAAGATTTTCTCCTGTCCGAGCTTAACTAACTAACTGTGTGTGTGTGTGTGTGTGTGTGTGTGTGTGTGTGAGACAGTTGTATAATTTCCATATTATATCTGTATTTACATTTCTAGAACGTTCTGGGAACGTTTGCTTTCAGGTCCTTCGTAAACATGCTGATATCATAACTTTCCCATTCATCCCTCTAACACTCCTATAACCTTTAAATAACGCCAGTTTATAGTTACAAAAGTAATAGCGCAATCTCTTAAAACATCCCGAAGAGGGGGGAAAAGCACGTACGAGCAATCTTTGATGTGCCTTTCTTATTTTTTTAAATTCCGTTGTTGTATAATGATATTAATGGAAGGATGTAGTGTATGAAAGGTTTAAATTAAGGACTTTTCTGTCATGTCTGAAGCTCGGCTTGTCTGGTAGGAATCTTAACATTCTTTCTGTTGTGTTGCAGAGGGACAGCCGGCGGTACAGGATGTCTGCTCAGAAGCGGCCGTGTGATCCCAGCAGCTCGGCTGGTGCTCCGCCTGAGAAAAGGAGAGACCGAGACGACGGAGGCGAGGGTCTCAGCGCCGGAGCAAGCAATGCCGTAGAGACGGTCATCAAACTGGGCGGCGTGTCCAACTCGGTGAGACGTGTGAGGTCTATGGAGATTTTAGGTCTTGCAGTCTATGAGTGTCTAGGAGGAATTGGTGTGGAGATGTTTCTCCAGGGACAGAAAGCTAACAAAGCAGCTCAGATGAGTGATGAAGGCTTGTCGAGCTGATTCTGTGAGAGAGAGAAGTTGTCGAAGAAATCATTGTTAAATGTTTGTATTTAATTGATTTAATAATAATTTATCAATTTGTATAGCGCTTTTTACAATGGTACATTGTTTCAAAGCAGCTTTACAGAAATATCATTTTTACATTTTTACATTTACAAGCGACTTACTAATGAGAGCACACTCACACACCAATGGTAGCAGAGCTGCCATGCAAGGTGCTAGCTTGCCATTGGGGGCAACTTAGGTTTCAGTGTCTTGCCCAAGGACACTTCGGTATGGGATCACCCGGGCCGGGATTCGAACCGCCAACCCCACGATTAGTGGATTAGTGGACAACCCGCTCTACCGACTGAGCCACAGCCGCCCTGAATGTTAAATTCTGTATTTAACAGAATCATTTGCTGAAAAAGCAACCGTACGTAATTTTACTCTTACCCCAAACGTAGCACGATATAGGGATGGATGATATCTCAGTTTGCGATATACCGGTTGAAATTCTCCCCACTGTATGAATTAGTCTTCCAGGAATAAAAGCAATAAAGTCTAGTTGATGACGTATTTCTGTGTGCGACGGTCTGCGACCCATTCACGGCTCACGTGCTGAGTGAAAATAAATACGGCGGAAGGCGGACGTGAAGCTGAGGAGGAGTTTATCACTAAACGAGGCGCTTCTGTACCCCTACAATCTGGAACTGGTTTTACTCTTAGATCGGTGTTTGTGTTTCTGAGGCTCTCGGGACTGCGTGCAGCGATCACTTGTAGCTAAAAACAGTGGTGCACGGTGCTATGTTGATATCGTCACTGATATCGTTATCGCAATGAATACCAGAAAAGATCGTGATATAGTTTTAAGACCATTTCGCTCATCCAGCGAAAGTCCAATATACACAGTGTGACGTTTGTGCCTTGTTTAGTTTTTGCCCCGAGCTTCAAACCTGCTGTAGAATGCCAGTAATGAAAGTTTCTCACACAAGATTTGTTTTGCGAATACAATGTCCAAGCAAATTGTTAATCCATGAAACGTAATATTTAATAACCGAGTGCCGTACCGGAACATAGCAGGTTGGTATTTACAGACGTTTTTAATGGAATTGCTGTTTACAGAAACGATGTTTATTCTGCTAAACCACTTGTAAGGTATAGATGATGTCCATACTGTTACACTGTTGTATATTTTTATTTGAGACAACTATTGTGTGTGTGTGTGTGAGAGAGAGATGCACTTCACTCACAATCGCTTGTGCTGCGTCCGTTTCAGTGCCTTTTCTTTCGTCTGCTCTTCTCTTTAAAGTAATCATTCACGTGATGACGTGTTGAAGTGTCGACATTTACCGTAGTTTTGTTGATGGGATGGGGGACGGACTATTGAGTGTGTAGTCATGTGTTCTATGGCTGCACTGAATAATAATAATCCATCCATCCATCTTCAACCGCTTACTCCTTTTCAGGGTCACGGGGGAGCCTGGAGCCTATCCCAGGGAGCATCGGGCACAAGGCGGGGTACACCCTGGACAGGGTGCCAGTCCATCGCTGGGCACACTCACATACACACTCGCACACTGACAAATGAAAAAAAAAACAACAGAATAATATCAAAGAAATTGATAAATTATAGTACATCCTTTTTAGCTCGGTTATTCACAGCATTTTCTTTGTTATAGCTACTAATGATGAATATCAATATTCCTGGTTCACTCAATATTATAATCAATAAGTCTGAATTTCTGTCTAGGTTTAAGATCCAAAGTAACGGATGCGTTTATTCTCCTCATGTCGAAATCTTTTTAGTCATGTGGAAGAAAACCAAATCGGGACCTTGAAATAATAATACGGTTCTTTCTGGCTTTTTTGGTTTGTTTTAAATGATACGTACACACCACTGAATTTATGTGAGAGGTTGTGAACCAAAATATGACATAAACAGGTTCCCAATAATAACACACTAATGTTCCCGAAAAGCAATGGCAAACTACCCCACTACTTCTGCCGAGATGCTTTGTGGATCACGTCGATGAAATACGTGGAGAGTGATGATGCGTAAAGTGACCGAAGGTCGGTCTCGACTAATCGGTGATAGATAGATAGAGAATGTTCCCGAGGCAGCCATCTTGGCCATCGTGTTTACAGTGTTCAGATCACAGTACGTTATTATTGGGAATTGGTTTGACGCTACTTAAGGACTAGATGTTTAACGCACGTACACAGAAATCGGTCTCATCCTTTTCATATTTCTAGCTCTCTACATTCTCGACATTAGCCTGGAGCAGTGCAACTAGTCTTCTATCAAACATCCTCCTTTCCTCTTTTTTCTTTCGTCTGCTACTTTGATTGCTAGCTCATCTTCATCTTTATTTGTCTGTCAAGTTTTTTATGAATTAACGAGTGTGTTTTTCTTATTTATGTATTTATTTATTTATTTATTTCAGTGATGTTTTAACTATTATGGAAATGGCGGTGTTTATGATTGATGTATTTATTAATGAGTTTATTTTTACAGGAGGAACAGGATA
The DNA here is from genome assembly GCA_022414735.1 of Noturus placidus. Classification (NCBI taxonomy): domain Eukaryota; kingdom Metazoa; phylum Chordata; class Actinopteri; order Siluriformes; family Ictaluridae; genus Noturus; species Noturus placidus. Next base: position 116,259 of record JAFFST010046291.1, on the reverse strand, counting down.
TTAAAGCACTGCAGGTGAAAAACAGAAAGTTGGGAGATGCCTTGGACCAAAGACAGGTACATGTATCCATACCTCAGAAGCACGTAAATGCGGACACTGTGACTGTGATCCTAGGGCAGTTCGTCATGTATATTCTGTCTTTCCTGTTTAAGGTTATAGAGGATGAATTGAGGGAACGAGTGGAAAGGCTTGAGACTCGCCAGGCTACTGATGACGCTAGCTTACTCATCCTTAACAGATACTGGAACCAGGTACGTGCCCCTGCAGACTGTGCATTTCATTTAGGTGCCTGTATACCATGGCCACAGAACACGGTCGCTTTCGATCGTCTAACAGGTGTCACCTTATTCACGGCGTGCCAGTGGAATGCTGACGTCTTGCGCGAAAGAGCGTAAACCTGATAACGTTGATCTTCCTCTCGCGTCTGCTTGTAGTTTGACGAGAATATGAGGTTGACCGCTCGCCACTATGACCAATCAGGAAGCCAGCCAGTGGAGAGTCAGCCTGGTGAGGGGCGGAGCCTAAAGCCAGGGACACCGGAGCCGGATGGGGATTCTAATCAGGAGAGAGCAAAGGACAGAGGTGAACAGAGAAAAGTACAAAATCTTCACGGGGTTATTGCGATGGCACTAGCGTCTCCTCACACAGTGTTTGTAAACGTGTAATTTTTTTGATCTTCCAGGTCCGCAAGGAGAAGGGGTGAGCTCGTTTCTCGCCATGCTGGCCAGTAGTAGCACAGAGGAAATGGAGGCGGAGCTACAGGAGAGGGTGGAGTCTAGCCGTAAACAGGCCAGTTGTGTGGTAGAGATTTGCGAGAGCTTAAAGAGCACCGTAGATCAACTTAAGAAGGACCTGGATTCTGACACAGGTGAGGGGTGCATTGTAGGATGGCTCGCACTAGTGTACAGGAGAATAGTGTGTAACATCTTTCTAAGAGATTACCCTCTGTGTGTGTTTACTTGGGGTTTTGTAATCCTTACTTGTGTTTGTGGTCACTACAGACGGTAGCCTCTTGGAAATCGCTGCTCGATTAAACACCTTACTGGCCAATGAGAATGAACGCCTTCGTCAGCTTACAGATGACCTCAAACAAAAATATAGTCACATGACTAGTGAGGTAAGTGTTTTTGTGAGCTAGAAATTTCTATTATATTTTTCTGGTTCTTGTTGTTTTTCATTTGCCGTGTGTGTTTAGTTTAAAAATAAAAAATCTGAAGCACAGACATTTCACTTAACTGTTTGATTAGAGCATTTATATGGAGACGGTCCTAAGCCAGATGTAATTTTGTTACTTTTATGTCTTGCTCGGCCCAGTCCTACATCAAACGCTCACTTTTCCTGATCTGTCTTCTCCGTTCACTTTTGTTCGCATGGGTGCTGTGCATGTGCAAGGTAGTTTGCAAGAACCCTTTTGGGGACACTTGACTGAAAGGTTTCTCATGATCTAAAACAAAAGGCTGGAAAACAGCTGGAGGAACATTTTGCAACTAATTAGGTTATTTGGCAGCAAGTCAGTAACATGATTGGGTGTGAAAAGAGTAGCTTAGAGAGGTAGAGTCTCAGAATAAAGATGCAGAGGTTCACCAATCTGTGAAAGACAAACACAAAGAGAATTTTTTCTAGTTTTTAATCTTTTAATTTAATAATAATTTAATTTATCAATTTGTATAGCACTTTTTACAATGGTACATTGTCTCAAAGCAGCTTTACAGAAATATCATTTTTACAAATGAGAGCACACTCACACACCAATGGTAGCAGAGCTGCATGCAAGGTACTAGCTTTGGGGGCAACTTAGGGTTCAGTGTCTTTCCCAAGGACACTTCGGCATGGGATCACCCGGGCCGGGATTCGAACCGCCAACCCCACGGTTAGTGGATTAGTGGACAACCCACTTTACCGACTGAGCCACAGCCGCCCTATAACATAGCAGAATTTGGAGGATGCGGGTATCGATCCCGCTACCTCTCGCATGCTAAGCAAGCACACTACCATCTGAGCTAATCCCCTTTCCTTGACACGTTCAGGGAAAAAAATCAGGTGTCTGGTGGGTATGATTTTTGCAGATTTAAAAATAATAGTGATTTTATCCATGTGTGTGGATCTGTTTCAGTCTCGCTCTCTGGCGCGTGCTGCTAGTCGTGCTGATAACAGAATAAGTGAACTGCAGGTGTCAATAGAGGAACTGCAGTGGGACACAGAGAAGATCCGCCGCAGGGAAAACCGCCTCAACACACATCTGGGGGAGGTGCTGGAGAGGGTGAGTGTGTGTGTGTGTATGTATGTGTGTGTATCTGTCTGGGTTTTAGGTGTGCTGAATCTACCACTTTGCTGACGTACGTGTTCGATTTTCTTTGCTCAGCTAAACAGTAAAGGCTATAAAGTATGCGGCGAGGCCAGCAGTGTGTGCGGGACCATCACTATCAACAAGAGGAAAGTAAGTGCTTATTTCGTTTTCTTGTTCATTTATCGACCTCGTAATCAACGGCGTCCGAGTCTTTCTTTTGATGAAATCGAATAAATCTTTAAGATGGAAAGGAAGTGGTGCCGGTTATTATTAGTCTTCAATGAGCTCGTGCAGGTTTGGACTCGTTCTTGCTCTTTTCAAGTTCGAGGAGATGAACAGCGAGTTGGAGGAGAACAGGGAGCTGGCAGACAACCGCCTTAGCGAGCTGCAGAAACTACAGCAGGACCTGCAGACCGTCGTCCAAGAGAACAACAACATGAAGGTACGTTTGTGCTTTCGTACACGCGTTCGGCGACATCAGCGAACGCTGCTTTCACGTTCGTGAGCAGCATTTTCTACACAGGAACCTTTTTAGGTTTCTTCCACCAGAAGAACTAGATTTATTTGTTAATAGTGACATTAATGTCACATGATGCTCTTTTCTTGTGTTATAATAATGGCAATATAAAACATGTTCCTCTTTGATGGTTGTGTGTACGTGTACGTCTCTCAGATGGAGCTCATGTGCAGGGCCGAGGGATTGGTGAGGGAGACGGCAGAGTATCGGTGTCTGCAGTCCCAGTTCTCTGTGCTTTATAACGAATCTCTGGGGCTGAAGGCCCAGCTGGATGAGACCAGAGCTCGCCTGAACACAACCAGAGCCGCCCGCCTTCGCCAACTCGACCACATGGAGGTACTCGCAGACGGTTCATAATAAATTTGTGCATGCTTATACACCGTCGATCAGCTTGGGATCCAGCCTACCCTGGGTTCAGTGTAGGCTCATCGCTAATGTTTTTTCTACTGATATTACCACCTGTCTCCTCTGTGGACGTCTCATCAGGCCGAGGCAGAAGGGTCGACAGCCTGGAATTCTGACAAAAGTATAATGACCTTTTGTGTGTGTGTGTCAGAACGATGAGGTGTCTCTGCAGCGTAAAGTTCGTACCGAAGTGATTCAGCTGGAGGACACACTGGCTCAAGTGCGCAAGGAGTACGAGATGCTGAGGATTGAATTTGAGCAAACGCTCGCCGCCAACGAGCAAGCAGGTAACTCTCACGTTCATGTTTCTCTGCTTGGTGTGACATTTATCTGCCATGCTGTCCCAAAAAAGGATCTGTTTTTCTTAGTTTTCTCTCTCTCTCTCTCTCTCTGTCTCTCTCACTCTCTCTAAGGCCCAATAAATCGCGAGATGCGTCACCTTATCAGCACGTTGCAGACGCATAATCAGCAAATGAAGGGAGAGGTTGTCAAATTTAAACTCCGACTCCGGGAGGCCCAGCAAGAGCTCAACCAGGTTAGAGAGACCTGCAATGATATTTTGTCCCATTTAAAAAGCTGGAATGTGTAAAACAGAACGTCATAACAATAACGAAATACAGGTCTTGAATACAGTAAATGCAGAAAGCGTGACCCCGGAAATTAAGGTAGTATTAATGTGATTTAAATTAAATAAAGAAACAAAGAATCTACACTAGTATCCAACATGCACAGTCCTCCATGTATGGGAAACACCGAACAATAATATACTTGGATTATAAGTCAATGAAAATGTCACATTCAGGTCTTTTTGTCTCTCGTAGATGCGTGCTGCGAAGGGTAACCCTGCCGTCCAATCGCAATCATGCACAGAGATGGATGTCAAAGAAGAACCTGCCTCCATTTTAACGTCTGCTGCCTCTGATGTCACGGTGAAAGCGGGGTCGGATAACGACCCGTCCACACCCACTACCACTGGTAATACTTCAGCGAAAGACGTTTTTAGTACAGGTTGTGCTCATAAGTTTACATACCTCTTGCAGAATTGGAAAGGTAATAGTTGTGTACGAGTCTTTCGGTTGTCATCAGTGTGAAAAGATGGATCTCAACATCAATCATATAGCTCCTGTTAAAGGAAAAGGAGTCAAATATGTAGAAGATGCTTGAAAGCTAAAGAATGTGCAGGACCTGGAGGATTTTTCTGAAGAACTGTGTGTGGGTTGTCTGTGAATCTTGAATATCTTTTATTTGTTTATTATTATTATTTGTTTTGTAGGTTTCTGTTTACATTCCAGCCAGATCAGAGCTTTCTTTAAAAAAAAAAACAACACAAAGTGTATATAATTTCATCAGAGGGGTGTGGTTAAGAGAAGGAAAGGGGCGGGGGGAGGCTTGTCAGCGTCTGCTGTACAGGAATCCTTTGAATGCTTTTGAAATTCATAACTACTCCATGTATTAATGGAGAGAAGTGGTGATGGTTTGTCATTATGGATGGATTCCTGTGTCTCTTTTCAGGAGTTTCAGTTAAGACTGAGCCTGGAACTGAACCTGACGGTGCAATAAAAGAAGAAGAGAAGGACAAGGAGGAGAAGAAGGAAAAAGAGAAGGATCAGAAAGAGAGAGAGAGGTTAAGTCGTGTGACAGTGAAAGAGGAGAAGGAGAAACCAGGCACTAGCAGCAGCCAATCAGACGACACACCAGCTGAACGCTGCGCTGTTATCGGAGGGCCAAAGAGAAAGGAAGTGGAGCAACTGAAAATCGTCAGGGTGGAGCTTAAGTAAGTCGTTCCCATAAGCTTATTGATGGATAAATTGCGATTAGAATGATAACTATGTTCAGGGTTATATAGTTGTTACGTATGTGGCAGGAAAGCCCAAGAGTCTCAGAGAGAGATGAAGCTCTTGCTAGACATGTATCGCTCTGCCCCAAAGGAACAGAGGGACAAAGTGCAACTGATGGCTGCAGAGAAAAAGACCAAAGCTGAGGTAAATCTCAATCTCTCTCTCTCTCTCTCTCTCTCTCTCTCTCTCTCACACACACACATCCAAATCAACTTGTGCTTACATGAAATTGAAACTTTTCACTTTATAACGTGCGTGTGTGTGTCAGGCAGAGGAGCTACGCCAGCGCCTGCGGGATCTGGAGGAGAGGGAGAGGAGGGAAGGAAAGAAGATGGCTGACGAGGAAGCTCTGAGAAAGATCCGCTTAGTAGAGGATCAGATTGACATCCTCAACAAGAAGCTCTCCCTTGCCAAGCAGGTCTGTGTGAGTGAGTTATGAGTGTGTCTCGTGTGTGTGTGTGTGTGTGTGTGTGTGTGTGGTTAGTAATCTTTCAGTCTAATTTCTATGTATGTGTGCAGAAGCAACACAGTGTTACTAATATATGAATAAACAGTGTTTTTCTTTTTGGAAGATGCTAAGCTCTAAAGCGAAGTTGTGACCTGAATTTTATTTACTTTTTTTTTTTTTTAAACATTTTTGTTAGGCGGTTGTTAATTGAGTAATTGTTTCTGAATCGTTATATTGTGTATGTAGTACAGAATATCGGAGCAGAAGCGAATCCGACAAAATAAATGCCCCGCCCCAAAGTATAACAGAGCCCCACTGGGTTTCCCTGTCGTTTGTCTGCCGTCTGTGTAACAGTATTCTGATAGCTAGTTCTAACGATGATGATAACTGGTGTAATGTGTGTTTTTGGTCAGGAGGAGGACGCCTTGCTGAGCGAAATGGACGTCACCGGACAGGCCTTTGAGGACATGCAGGAACAGAACATCCGCTTGATGCAACAGCTCCGCGAGAAGGACGACGCCAACTTCAAGCTCATGAGCGAGCGCATTAAATCCAACCAGATCCACAAGCTCCTGAAAGAAGAAAAAGAAGAGCTGGCCGACCAACTTCTCACGCTGAAAACACAGGTGGGGCGAGTCCGGGAACACTCCTCCCGGTTCCGTCGTCGATTACACAGTGCGTGTTATCAATCAAGTTCTTTGTTTTTGTCTGTGTCTCAGGTGGATGCTCAGCTGCAGGTTGTGAGGAAGCTGGAGGAGAAAGAGCGCCTCCTGCAGGGCACCATTAGTGCTGCAGAAAGAGAGCTGGCTCTGCGTACACAAGCCCTGGACATGAACAAACGCAAGGTACAGCTGTCACGGTTCTGCCCTCTGTGTGTGTGTGTGTGTTTGTGTGTGTGTGTGTGTGTGTGTGTGTGCACTCACAGAACCTCTGCACACAGGATTAAGTTTAACAGAGAATATGTGCTAAGATTAATTGGTATCCACTGAACAGGCTGATAAGCCATATTAACGAACACGGCTTTATAATAGAGAGAGGTTTTAAAAATATGAAAAGTGTTCCTAAAGATTTAATTCGACGCATGTGCTTGTGTGGCCAGGCCCAAGAGTCTGCAACGCTGTCGGAGGATTTACGGGCTCAGCTGGAAGGAGTGCAGCAGAGACTGAAAGAAGTCCGTGAGGAGGTGATCGAGAACAGCATCTCCAGGGAGAAAGAGTCGTTCAATGCCCGCCGTGCACAGGTACACGTGCACACAGCGATAATGGCGCCCATTTTTAACAGAAACAGTGATTCCATAATTATAGAACTATTGGAATTTACTGAAACCAGAACAAATGATATTTCGGATGGAAATCCTGAGTGTGTTACTATGGTTATTTTTGCTTCATCAGGAGGACATATCCAAACTGCGCAGGAAGATTGAGAAAGCCAAGAAACCCGCCGAGAGCATGCGCAACGGCGACGAGATACTTAACGAGGAAATTAACGAATACAAGGTAAGGACAAGTTTTGTTTAAAGCACGGCTTTTCGTAAACGGGAGTCGATCTTCTTTAGCACGGCTACGGTTTGAGAACACAAACGTCTCTTGTTCTCGCAGGCCCGATTGACGTGTCCGTGCTGCAACTCTCGTGTAAAGGACGCCGTGCTGACAAAGTGCTTCCACGTCTTCTGCTTCGAGTGCGTGAAGACGCGTTACGATACGCGCCAGAGGAAGTGCCCGAAGTGCAACGCCGCCTTCGGCGCCAACGATTTCCACCGCATCTACATCGGATAGGCCGGTTACTCGATTGGTCCGTTGTACCAACGCCGAACGAGCCGATCGTTTAGATGTACATGGATTTGCTGTGAAGAGTGCTCTGTTGTCGAGATTCTTCACTAACTCCAGCCACCATCAGCTGAAACTCCACATTCCATCATGTTTGCTTGATTAGCTGCTGACGATGAAGCACGTTAGCTGGTCAGGTGTAAAGGAAGAACCTGGCGTGATTTCTCAGACCCATCATGACTGATCAGCTCGGGCCTTTAGCTGCTGCTTGTGTTTTGGTATGTTTAATCTGGTGGCTGCCCTTTTAAAGTGGAACTACTCTGACTTGCTCTCCATTCCACCTCACCCGGTTCTGCTCCACCGGAACAATGACATTAGTGATAAGCTAGAGACGTCCTCTGAGAAAGAGGCTTCTAGTTGTTGACCTGCAGTCCTCTAGACTGATCGGTGGTGTTTGTTTGTTTTTGGGGATTTTTTTTTTGTACTTTTTTTAATTTTATTTTATTTTGAAAACTGCCTAGTTATGTTAGTTGATCATTTGCAATTCATTAAAATTGCTGTCCAACTGTGCGTATGATTTCTCGAGTTATTTCTCCTTTTAAGACT
>JAFFST010046291.1:88944-100957 GCA_022414735.1 Noturus placidus | reverse complement strand
AGGAAACCGGAGTACCCGGAGGAAACCCCCGACACACGGGGAGAACATGCAAACTCCACACACACACACGACCCTGGCGGGACCCGACCCCCGGACCCTGGAGGTGTGAGGCGGACGTGCTAACCACTAAGCCACCGTGCGCCCCTCAGCTGTACTTTATTTGGGGTTAATCAATCACTTTAATTGCTGGCAGGTGTACGCTATTTAGTTCTCTGCAGAAACCCTAGTGGCGTATTTAACATCATATTTAGTATCTTTTCTCTTTGTTTCTGATTCTCCAGATCCCGTGGCCATTCCTCACTTCACCCCTGAGGGTATAGCTGTTGCAGCGAAGTGGATGTTACTGGCATTGATTAGTTACTGGCTGCTGTGTGCGGTGTTGCGTTTAACCGTAGCATTGTTACGACGGGGATTCTGGATGCTGAAGATCATCGTGCTCATCTTGGTCTTCATTCGGATCATCAGTGATCCAAAAGCGTCCTCTGAAATCACACTTGGGCGTTTGTTCCTGCTGGTGATGTTCCTGGCGGTGTGGAGCGTAGCCACTGGAGGACAAAGTGGCCGTGATGGAGGAGTGTAAAAACGGAGTAACGAGAGACTAAATAACGGGATGTGTTTAGTGGTGATGGAGAGATGGAAGAACGCAGGAGGGGAATGATCGAGAATTAAATGAACGTTGTAGATTATATAATCACGATAAATCGCTACTTCTAAAACCCAGATCATTGTTTTTTCAACTCGTAAGGTTAATTTCTTTGTTTTCTAAGTATTTGGAAGTCATAATGTGTAATGAAACACTTCACAGACTTGCAAACTCCTCACAGGTGTGCTTAAAATGGACTCCGGCGTATAATCAATCAGCTCATTTACTCAGCTTAGTGGAAAGACGGTGATTTCTACATTGAACATGGATCGAAGAGAAGCTGTGATGTCATCGTAACGTACATTGTGATTATAGTGGAATGGAAAAACCATAATAAACCACAAAGCTCCTCTGTCCTGAAGACCTTCCCATGTCAAAAACCGTAAAGGAGCTTCACCCAAAAATAAACTGTTCCTCGCAGAAAACTTTATCAACACGTTTATTTGTAGTGCTTCTGCAACATGTTCGTCTGTAGGTTCTTACTATAGATACGCTAATGTATTACAGCAAGTGGATTAATATAAACCCACGACTTCTCTTGTAGCTGAACTACTCTCCAAGATGTCCTGTTCTAAAATTAATCAACACCTTCTGACCAATCAGATTCGAACAAACAGGGGACGCAAAGAAATATCAATAATACTGATATTGTAAATTATACATGAATAGATAGCTGTGTCTTTTTCTTCTTCCTTCAAAGTCCATTTACAGACTCATTTTGGTACATGGACATCCATCCATCCATCCTTTACTCCTTTATCAGGGTCACAGGGAACCTGGAGCCTATCCCAGGAAGCACCGGGCACAAGGCGGGGTTACACCCTGGACAGGGTGCCAGTCCATTGCAGGGCTGGTATATGGACATTTCAGATGAAAAAAGGAAGTAAGGACCTGAACTGTATCAAAGCCTGAAGAATCTCATGATTGCTCCACCATCTTCAACCGCTTACTCCCTTTCAGGATCACGGGGGAACCTGGAGCCTATCCCAGGGAGCATCGGGCACAAGGCGGGGTACACCCTGGACAGGGTGCCAGTCCATCACAGGGCACACTCACACACACATTAATACACTACGGACACTTTAGACACGCCAATCAGCCTAACATGCAGGGGGAGGAAACCGGAGTACCCGGAGGGAAACCCCCGACACACGGGGAGAACATGCAAACTCCGCACACACATGGACCTGGCGGGACTCTGATTGCTCCACACTATAAAATACAGCTTTCTAGAACGATCTTTGTGTGTTACAATATCGCATTAAATGTTTTTCTGTTCCTCTGTGTGAAAGTAATAAATAGCTAAGTACAACATAACTTCATCTGGGCCCATGTAAAGATTGTACTGCCGTTAAACTGGATAAAAATCAACCAAAATGAACAATTTCTTCTCTTTTTATTAATGTTTATGTACAGTAAACGCAACTTTAAAGGAAATACAAAAATAGAACACTGCATAAAACATTACATGAATGAGATAAATAAATACAAAAGATGTCTTTATGTTGTCCCCATAGACAATTACCTCAAAAACTGGTCAAGGGAGAAAAGGCATGGTGATGCATTATTGATTCAAAAGAACATGAAAACAAATTCAGACAAGTCTGTGGAAAAATGTTTAATTTAAGCTTTAAGGCCACTTTATCCGTGTTAACAATTAAAACTCGTGTTTTCTTACCTTTAGGGTCCAAGGATGTTCAAACTGGGGGGAAACCAATTCTGCTTAGAAGTCTGTGTAGATCTGTGTGTGTGTGTGTTTTTTTGGTGTGCAAAGCGAAAGATGAGAAAGATAGAGACATCTCGGTTACTGGATAAGTTCATTTCTGTGTGTGCAAAATGTCCTGGAAAGAAGCTCCGAGCCTGGTGCTTTCTTGGTCTTTACTGCACAATCTGTGGCATTTCGCTCCAGGCTTTGGCTTTCTTCTTGGCCAGGGCCAGCCATGGAGGCTCATCCTGGGTTAGAGGAGCTGGAACTGGGTGGCTGATGGTCCTCTTCTCCTTTTCCACCAGTACTGGTTTAGATATCTCCAAAGAACATGACACTGATCACAGAAAAGTAATATAATTTGTAATACATGCGCAGCCTTTCATGCAAGACATATGATCTATTCCGGCAAAACGAAGAAAGATTGCATCGTGAATCAAATAAAATGGACTACTGACTAAAACATACACGCACATGTGATGTATAGAATCAACACCGAGACATACTTTTGCACAAGAGTGCTTACAGTACAATAAACAAAAGCTGCTGTAAGAACTTGTCCACTAGAGGGCAGCAATGTAGAACTTTCAACTCCACTTCATCATATTATACAGTACATCTTCCAGGTTGTCCTCGAGGCAGTCCCATAACTAAATGAAAGGCTTTAGCAGCTGTTTGGTGCTGCACTTTGAGATACAAACAGAATAACCATGCATGTGTATCTGGAAAAGGTTTATAGAGTATTTGAAGCAACAATTTCATTACCTTTAACTGGTGAAGCAACAGGTTTTAGCTGATCCTTGGTAACTGGACCTGACAGATCATCCGTTAATCCCTTCTGGTTGAATTCATCCTAGAAATGAAAATTAAATCAAACAAACAAAAAAAAAAAAAGTGAGCCAGATTGCAAAATGTACGCGTTTCCTAGACGGAAAATAATGACTACACATTTATAATCAGACATATTCAAACAATTTTTTTTTTTTTTAAGAAATGCTAATATCTTACAGCAAGTGGATTATTATGAACCCACTATTTGTGACATTACAGGGAAAAAAAGAAATAATACTGATATTATAAATTATACATGAATAGATGACTTAAAAAGATGCCATAAAAAAAATTCCTCTTCTTCTTTCAAAGAATATTTACAGACTAATTTTGGTATATGGACAAGCAGTGCTGTCCACATACACCATTTCCATTTCCATTTCTTCATTTAGCAGACGCTTTTATCCAAAGCGACTTACAAATGAGACACACTCACACACCAATGGTAGCAGAGCTGCATGCAAGGTGCTAGCTTGCCATCGGGGGCAACTTAGGGTTCAGTGTCTTGCCCAAGGACACTTCGGCATGGGATCACCCGGGCCGGGATTCGAACCACCAACCCTACGATTAGTGGATTAGTGGACAACCCGCTCTACCGACTGAGCCACAGCCGCCACATCCTTCTTCGCTCATATTTACTCACGGTGCCAACATTAGTGGAGGTCACTGCATTGGGTAAGATTGATGATTAAGGATATGGATAAGAATACTCACCTGGGTAGGGAACTTGCTCTCAGGTGATTCGTCCAGGGAGTTCTCTTTGAAGACTTTCTGCTTCTGTCTGGCCAAAGAGATCCAGCTCGGAGACTCTGAGCTTTCCACTGACGCTTTACCAGCCACATCTGTAAATATCACAACACGACTATAATAAATGCTATGTCCACACAAGGGCAGCACGATTAATCATAATGTATTCATTATGTTTATTGGTTTCCTTCATCATTTAAGCATAACAGACTGTGATATGTGCGAGATTAGCTAATTAGTTAAAGTTAGCTAATCATAATGGTGCTGATTAACTAGCATATTAAAATCACATGACTATGTTTTCCCTGTCTATTTAGTTGCACAGTCTCAGTGTCAACCACTAATCATCTCACTATACCTTGGACCCTTTACTACGTAAATAAAACCTTTGTGGTCTTGACTCCAAGCCATAAGGAACATTTCGTGAAATATATTAATTCTTGATAGCTAGTTAGATAATTGAGTGTAGAGAATACTAATAATAATAAACAGTTAGTACCTGAGGTTCTTTTGGGCTTCACAACACCATCAGCTGCCTGATCAGGCTTCTTTGGCAAAGCAGGTTTCCTGGAAAGTTGCTCGGACAATGGCGATTTCTGCGTCTCCATGGGCTCCGTGTTGGGAGGTGGACTTTCTCCTACAGAAGCGTAGCGGTGCAGAACTGGCGTCTTTCTCAGCCGTACTCCAAACGGGTTCTCTGGGGTCGTGACCTCGTCAGCTTGGCATATCTCTCTCTGGAGAGGGGATGATGGCAGACTCGGAGTTTCCACTTGGATGAGAGATGGCTCAGCTCTCTTGGAATCAGAAGCCTGATCTCTTCTCCGGGACTTGTTGAATACAGGATCATCTGTTGCAGATGGCGAGACCTCCTGAATTGACTCTTTAGCGGCCTCACTTTCAGATGAGCTTGACTGGGGTCTCTCAGACCGCACCTCCTCTTGATGCAGCTCTGAAGATTCATCATCAATCTGCAGACTTTCTGTGGACTGATCTTCACATTCTTCCAGAAGTTCATGCTGCTCATTGGTGTCCTCCTGTAAAATCTCAGGACCATATTCTGTCTCCTTGGTCTGGTTTGAGGTTTTCTTGGGAAAATTGAGCTCAAGACAGGTCATGACCACAAAGGGAGGTTTCTCAGTACACTCCTGTGCTAAAAGATCCTCAGGCTGGTTCACAACCTCTGTTGATACCGAGGCACTTTGGTCGGTCTCATGGAAGCTTTCAATTTTAATGCTCGTGTCAGACTCGGTCTCTTGTTCTTCATCTTCTAATGGACATGACTGATCTTTGGTCTCATTTTCTTCTTCATTTAGTTCACCATCTTCATCCTCTTTATTGTCTTCAACCAGCATCTCTTCCTCTTGATCAACTTCCTTGTCTGCATCTTCCTCACACTCATGCTTCTCTTCTTTATCCATATTTTCCTCCATTTTTGTGTCCTCATCCTCTTGTTCCATGACTTCTTCCTCCCCAGAACAGTCCATTTTCTCACCGTCTTCAGCGACTTCTTCCTTCAAGTCCTTCCTGTCGTCTTGGTCTTCCTCAACCTCATACTCCTCTCTCTCAATACTACCCTCATGCAATTGCAGATCTTCATCAAATGGGACATCCTCAGCAAACTCTTGCCTCTCTGGCACCTTTTCTTCCTGTAAAACATTCTCTACCTCTTGAAGTGTAACTGATTCAGAAGGAGTGTTTTCAAAGGGTAATTGGTCGTCCAGGACTGAAGATGGATCTGTAGAGTCGAGGTGTTCTGTCGTGTCATCCAAATCCAGGTTATCTAGCACATCTTCCTCAGCTGTGTCTTCAACCTGAGGTAGAACAGGACAAGATTTAAATACGGTTAGAGTACACTGTCTGATGTTTTGCTTGGGGATTACCAAAACCTATTTTTAAAATACACAAAGAGGTTATTCCCCTCAAAATTTAGCTTCAAACCTCCGTCTGTTCAACTGTAGCCTCGGACTCCAGCACCAGGCCTGACACAAGGGGGCCCTTCAGGGAACTCAGTACTTCCTCCAGCAGTGAACCCTGCTCTTCTGAGACAACCTCGCAGCCTTCATCCAGCAGGAAGTCATCAGTCTGGAGCTTCAGTGTTACTGTTTTCTCCCAGGAGGATTCTAGGATCCCAGACATGGCGATGTGATCCTTGTCAGGGACGCATTCGTCATCCTCAGAAGCCTCAGCAGAGTTGGAAGTTGTAGATGATCTTTGACTTTGAGAAGATTCTGGCAGCTCCTCCTCATTCTGAACTAATACTGATGGGCTTATTACAGAGTCTTCCTGGAGTTCGCTGATCTCCTCGTCATCTTTTGAAGCATTATCTGATGACGAATGAAACTTTGTTTTGAGTGTGTACAAATATTTTGGATATAAAATGAATATCCTGTTGTCACACTTAAGCAGAAAAATGCATGTGACGTACCTTTAATCTCCTCCTCTTCTGTGCTTGTTCTTGCAGCTCTCAGTTTGTCCTCTGTGTCTCGAAGTAGTATTCTTTCTCTCAGGTCTCTTCTCTTGGTTTGTAACATCTCCCTCTAAATACAATCAAAAGTGGTTGCTTGTTTAAACTGTCCCAGTAAAGGCTGTCATACGATGTTTAAATATCTACTTCTGTACACCCAAGTCATTATCCAAACTACTTGGCTAATTTCATATAAATAAATACAAATCTCTGTGGTGGGTTTGTACACGGTCCAAAAATGCTTTCCAGCAGCTCTACAAACTGAGGAGGGTCTCAAACCATATAAACAAGCCTTCGGTATGATTTCAAACTCCCAGAAAAGTGAGTGAGTGAGTAAGTGTTGGGGATTTCTCACACTGGCAGGCTTCCTTTTAGCACAGGCTCTGGATTTAACAGCAATGCGATGGTGGGCAGCAGAACAATCCAGGCAGGAGAGGGAGCTGGCTGGCTCACTGAAGTCCACAGGAATGGATGCAAGTGGGGTTACTGGTCTTGATGAAGCCCCAGACATCTACATACAGAGAGGAAGAGTTACAATCTGCATCCGTGTCCATTAGCATGCATAACCAGCAACGTGCTTTTAATGAAATACTTCATTTACAAAAGATAAGATTTGATTCTTTGCAGATGTGCAGACACTTTTGCTTGTCTTTCTATCCTTGTACAGAGCCTCCATTGAAATAATTACTCGAATAATAAACGAATGAATAGAGCAGAGTGGACAAGCGGAGATGGAGGTTAGAACTAACTTGCTCCTAGAAAAATAATTGGCCTTTCACTTGCCTTATTGTTAAGAATATATTCATGAATTTCCTTCCTGCGTTTAACCACTGGAGAAACAGATTAGCAATATGTTTTATGCCCTGTTTTCATTTAAGGTCACATTTACCCAAGAATAGTCTTTTGGTGCCGCTCTCCTTTATTGTTTTGAAGGATCTAAATGTACTACGGATTTTTCAGTCTGAAACCCCAAACATGTCTCTTTCCTCTCAGCTTTAGTCGACTCCGACTGGTGTCTTAGGTTATTTCCTTTTTTGAAAACAAAAGAAAAAACAAACAAAAAAAGCTTTTTTTTCCAGTTGGATCAACAGTGGAACAAGGGTGAAGGGCAGCATTTTTTTGCTCTGACATCACTGATGGCTAGAAACCTGATAATATGTTTTGACCTCATAAAAAACCCGCCTGTTTATATTATATTTATATTACGTGAGCAGTGGTGGATTCCTCAACAAGGCTATATCTAAGTGAGTATTTCTACATTACATAATACACAGATGTCTATTAAACACAAAACTGTTCTCATTTAAAAAAAAAAAAACATTTTGCAAGTGAAAGATCCTGAGCAAGGGTTATGTATTCCCTACAGACCACTCAATAACAACAAAGCTTTTTCAGAAATCTCAGAGGTGATTTGACATTTTATCATCAGGTACACCCAAGGGAAAAGACCACCCAAGAAATGCTGCTAATATTATTTGGGTGGTGGACCATTCCAAGGACAGGCATGACACCCACATGGCAGTGGTTTAATAGTCGGTGTTTCACTGGTATACATGTTTTCAAAGCCTCTATGTCACTACTGGTCCATCAAACAAACATACCAGGATTATGGTTAGAAGCTATTATTATTGTATTCAAATTCTTGACAAAACAGGCAAACACTGAACATCCGATTGGACAATCTCATCTTTAAACATTTCCAAACGAACCCTTACTGTAAGAATCCCATCAAGTTCTTAGATGGAGGTCTAAAAACTGCAGATCTTTAAAGGCAACATTCATATTCAGATTCATTTTAAGAAGCAGTTATAAAGCTGGGGAAATCCTAAGGGAAGGAAAGGGGAAAAATACAAAAAACAGACCAGTGTGCACTGTATTCTTTGTGTGTATGGAGATCACGAGTGCCATGTGGCTATAGGCTATGAGAGAAATGAGTGTTTGTGCTGTGGCCAGGTTCAGCCTGGCAGCCTCAGTATACTGTAATAACCCATTTCTGGCAGACAGAAAGACTGCCAAGACGAGCCACCGGAATGCGAGTTCACCACAACTTTGATGAAAACCTCTGGAGTGAAGCAACAGATGATGAATCCTACAGAAATGACCCGAGGCACAGAAAGGCCCGTCATTACAGGTCAGATCATGAACTCATAGCCTGGTTAACTTTGGTAGCGGGCACTGAGGACGCACTAGATCACTAAAATAGTTTTTAGAAAATGTGATTAAAAGAGCGTAAGACACTTTCTTACCGAGTCCGATATAGCAGGAGTTAGGCTTTACGCCATATATACACAATATGCTGCAAGTGTGTTACCACCCTTAGGTGAATTATTTCCCTAGAACAGCGTGTCCTGATATGTTTTATTCATCTCATACCAAAGCAATTTGCCAACGGTTAGAGTTTTGAATTATTATAATATAATATATATAATAATTATTATTGCTTGAGATCACTTTGCTTTGTAAGTAAATATCACTATCATTTGTAAGTCGCTTTGGATAAAAGCGTCTGCTAAATGAATAAATGTAAATGTAATTATTAAATGATATGTCGAGCTTTTTAACCCTTTAATATGGTGGACAGTCTACAAGACAAGTTAGTTTCTGTTATCTCTTACATGATAGCAGCTATAAACAGCTGCTCTCTCACCAGTTTCTCTTCTTTCTCTCTTGAAGTTAATGAGACATTTTTTTTTAAAAACGCAGCCTGTCAGTATTGCCAATTTTGATCGATCTAGATATTGAAAATCTACACATCTAATATAAACAATGATCTCAACTGGTAGTACAGCTATAAAATATTAAAATATTTAACGTGATTTTTAAATATCATATGAACACAAGACACATACAAATCCCAGATGCATCAACCTTCTGCAGCCGCTTTAAACCGCTCCTCATATCTTATCCACGGGCGGCTGTGGCTCAGTCGGTAGAGCGGGTTGTCCACTAATCCACTAAACGTAGGGTTGGTGGGTCGAATCCCGGCCCGGATGACTCCACATGCCAAAGTGTCCTTGGGCAAGACACTAAACCCTAAGTTGCCCCCGATGGCAAGCTAGCACCTTGCATGGCAGCTCTGCTCCCATTGGTGTGTGAGTGTGTGTGTGAATGAGACACAGTGTAAAGCGCTTTGGATAAAAGCGCTATATAAGTGCGCCATTTACCATTTATTTATGATGCTTGACTTTCTCTTCCTGTACGTCTCCACTGCACTGTTACTGCCTTGTTATTTCCCACACTGAGCTGTAGCTTTTAACCATAAAACAACAGGCTTCAAACTTCTTCTCAGAATCAATACTGTGTGTGAGAGCATGCTTTGCGTACACACGGCAGTCGAGCCGACTAAATAGTGCTTAGTCGGCTCATCGAGAGTCCAAGAATGTTCTTCTACTCTGTCGTTACAGTGCGTACATGTTATAATACATTACGTCCAGATATGGCTTTGTAGAATTGTCTTGATAATGTAAATAATGAATACTAACGTCTACTAGGCACTTTGTAATGATGCTCGATTAGTCTGTGAAATCCTACTTCCATAATACCAATGCAATGAATGCAATGAAGCCCGTTTCTTTAAATGATATGCTTTGAAACTCTCTTGTTTACGAGTCCCTTGTTTGTCCTGAGCAGTTAAACTGCCCACTGTTCTTCAGAAAAATCCTCCAGGTCCAGAAAAATCCATTCTTTGCTTTTCCAGCATCTACTGCATATTTCACCCCTTTCCTTTTAACTATTTGATGTCGAGACCCATCTTTTCACAGCGAGTCCCTCAGTTCTCCTCAGTGTGAAAAGATGGATCTCGACATCATGTAGCCGCTGTGAACTTATGACCTCAACTGTACACTTTCAATTACATTTGTATCGAGAAAGTGAGGAATGTGTAACCTGGTCATCATCGCTGTCCGATCCCTCCAGGCTAAGGGAGCCACTCCTCTGGACCACACCTGATGACTAGAAAGAGAAAAGGCAAGGGTTTATCTATTAATACGGCTGTTCCTACCACCTTAATTCCCATTAGTAGTTTTTAGTCTAAATACAGAATAATGAAGGTTGTCCATTTAGTTAGTTGTTTTTTCAATCCTTCAACCAGATCAATTTTTGGAGCTGACTGTATTAAGGTTTTGTCCATGCTTTTCTTAGCATTCAGTATGTGTGTCATTATTAAGAATATCCACATATTTTCTAGTTACTCTGAAAGAACAAGACCTCTGGATTCGATCGTCGCCGGTCTGTGCACAAATGATGACTAGTAAAAGACTCAGATTATACCACAGCACTGTTGAATTTTCAAATCTGATTGGTCAGAAGGTGTTGATTCATCGAGTCTGACAGTCCATCCACATAAACAAATAAAAAAAAAAAAAAAACAAGTGTAAGACTAGTATAAATGCAGCAATAGTGCTGTGCCACTCTGTTTCATGTTTTTGTAATGGATGGAGACAGAAAGTACTGAAATGGAGAGACGAGACAGATACAGACAGCGTTAATTAAATCCGACTGAGGACAAGCAGCAGGATTAATCCGTTTAGACAACTCAGCAGGGAGCTTCTAGTCTCCGCATGTCTGATGCTATCATGCTAACTCAGTCCTGACTGCTCAATGACGTCTGATTAAGGGACGTGCCTAGTTGTACAAATTCTACAAATAGATTTAGACTACAGGGTGTACGGGGAATGCAAGGTGTCCAAAAAGTCAGGAATCAATGAGAGTAAAGCTACATATAGTTCATTTTGTATTTATTATTTACAACATAAGCGCTACATGACAACATAAGCCCTTACTTTTTTTCAGCTGTTGTATCATGATTTTGCTCAACACTTTCCCATTGGTTCCTGACTTCTTTGGACACCCTGTATGTTTTCTTTTTTTTTTTTTTTAAAGCTCTTTTGTTTTCTAAAATCATTTCCAGCACTTGCTGGAAATTCCATTATTTCGGAAGTCAAGCAGGAAGCAGAGACTCATACCCTCTGAGAGGAAGTTGCGAGCACGGTATGGATTGTGGAGTACTCCGGCGGACTGCATGGCAGACCGTCATCCTCCGAAACCACCTCTCCATCCTCACTCTTCTTCACAGAGATAACAGCTGGAGGAGAGCCAAGTCGGATCGCCTGCTTCAGCTGCATCTGCACAGTGAACGTAAACATTAAAATGTAAAAAGAAACAAATAAAACGAAATCAGATCCCTAATAATGACATGCAACAGTTTCTATGGAAGTTATATATAATATCTACAGACATATATACACACACATATATTATATATAATATAAAATAATATATATAATATAATATATATATATATAATATAAAATTGAGTATATATACATTTAGTATAGTGTTAATAATAATAATTATAAGGCAGAAATTGACATCATAGCCAGCTTTGAACTCGTCTCGACCCAGGGAATCCAGTGATGCCTTTAAATTTTGGACACAAATCATTGGCAGCACTTAGCTTAGATTTGGTCAGAATGTTCTTTACACCCTCCCGAACTAGTGTGCCAAATTTCACAACTTTTTACCAGACTGTTCTATGGGCTGCCATAGACAACCTAGGAAGAGGAAGAACAACAAGGGGAAGAAGAAGAGGAAAAGGAAGAGGAAGAAGAACAACAACAAAAAC